>CM037833.1:17362774-17651619 GCA_021234535.1 Stichopus chloronotus
CTCAAGTTGATGAACTTCAGTCTTTACCAGAGAGAAAAAAAAGATCGGCTCAATTTTAATTTGCTCTAAAAAGTAAATGCATGCTTTCAATCGTCTTGAAAAAAAAACTTTATTGAGAAATCAGGGACGAAAAAAAAAGAATACTACAAAGGAAAACAAAATTATAGGGATGTTTATCTGTTTAGTTCCCAACGCTAGTCAACGAAGGACCGTGAGTAAGTGTCGCTGCAAATCATTTTAACTGATGTCTTGAATATATCATAACAAAACTATCTGTTATATCTCAGCAACTGCATTTAAATTTTTGTTAACAGTGTCTCTGCAGTTGGAGTATTCAAATCCTCCTACCATACCCAATCAAAAAGAAAAAAAAAATATTTCGAACTATCATGAGTAAACCACGTGCGAAGACATTTTGTCTCTAGAGCGCCACATTCCACTTGAACTTTGAACTGGATGACACGTCATCACACAGTATCGATACACAAGACTTCAATAAATGTGTGGAAGCCTTTCAAGATACTACTGAGAGTGAAGGCGTATTAACTGATAAACGAATTCTCCAAATGACAGTAATTAACAAAGTGATAAGCATTAGTTGTGATGGGTGTATATTAGTCACAACACACCTGAGTCATTTGCCTTTGTTACAATATTACTGATTGCTGTTACCATAGTGATTTTGCATAATTTACAGTCATTAAATGTACATTTGTAAATGAACATATGAACAATCTACTTTTCATTATTTAGTCTCTTCAGAATTTGCCGTACACAAACATAGTAAATAACAGTTTCCTCAAGAAATTGTATCATTTGGACACCAACAAGTTGTTCAGTCTTATACTTGTACAGTAATTTCTTTTGGTTAAATCTACAGTGTCTTGGCCTCATGCAATTTCACAATGGCAATTCATCACCATATAATATGTAAGCATGGTTTGAGTCACTTGTTTGCAATTGCTGATGATAAATGTGATAAGACATATTACACTGGCTTCGAAATTCCCTTCCAGCTGTTTCTAGTAGGTCTATGTTCCCATAGTACATAACAATCGGTAGCTACTAAACGACTAGACACAATTCTAAGACCTTCACGCACACAATTTCATAAGCCTGCGAGTAGCAGATAAACACCTATCAGTGGACTTCTATTTTTTTTTCTTTTTACTGATTTCCTTTTTTGGATTTTTTTCTAAGTTATCTAATGTATATTTCAAATACATTACAGTGTGCAGATGTACGTTTAATGCACATGTATTGTTGAGCTAGTTGTCTTTGAATTACCACTAAAGTGTTAAATTACCTTTGATGTGGGAGCAGTGAATACAATTATATATAATCTTTCATGTATCATTAAAACAGTATATTATAAAACATTTTCTGAATTAGTTATAACATTTGAGGTGGTTAAGTTTGTAGAATCATGGTAATTTTGCCAGCAAGCAACCATTTTAAACAGGAAACAGTACGCAGTAACACTGTCTTCTTTTTGTCTCCAGAATTTCTTGTACACAATAAGTGTAAAAAGTTTACTAACATAAATATCTATTGAAACCTATTAAAACATTTTTTCAACATAATATTGAGCGTGTAATAATACGAGTAAATTTGTAATTAATTCGACTTATACATTTGAATAGCGGAATATAAAAAATACCCTTACACCTGCATCTCAACGTCTGTTTTAATAATCTTCCCAAATGACAATAAAAAGGCTTCCAGTCTTTGTGAAAAAGAATCAGTTTACTTCTTTTTTTACAGAAATCAATGTGATACATTTTTTCAGTTTTAGAACCCACAAAGGCTGTACACTGGCTTTAATTATGGGAGCAAGAGGTGCAATTCGATCAATCAGAAGGATGTAAAAGAGAGAGAGAGAGAGAGAGAGCGAAAGGTACGTCTATCGAGTTGAGGTTTGAGTTTATTTGAAGGAGATTGGACATTTGCTCTATGGAATATCTACTGTGAGTTGTTGAATCACAACCAATGTGAAATGTATACAGTAGCTTAGGGCATTTTACCTGCACTGTTGATGTCTATTCTGCCCATCTATCAATTCGAGCAGTCGAAACCAATCTCTGCTAACGTTCTGAGGTAAATTTAATACGTCTTCTTCTTTTTTTCTTTTTTTTTGTAGTTCAGCCAATCCGTCCCTTAAGATATCTATTAAAGTCTTAAGGTCTAATGCAAAATAATGGGCAAAATAAATCTGCGAAATAAAACACACAAATGAACGAAAAAATTACAAAAAATACAAGGAATGAAATTAAAAGACATTTTTGCCCAAGGTTAAGATCGTATTACTGAATACGAATATCAATAATACCGTGAGATTTTTCTTTTAACAATATCATGCAAAAAGTAATGTTTTGTATGGATACATGGAAAACCCAAAATTATGTCTCAATGTCATTAGTCTTTCAGGATGAAGTTCGTCAGTGATCACTCTGCTGCGGAGTCTACTAATTATGAAAAGAGACCAAATTTGTATTACAATGAACCCTTTACCTGACCAAGCAAATGTAAATTTATAGACTCTTTATGCCAATGAAACCTCATGAAACCTTTTTTACTGTTCAAGCTAGACTATACACTAGAATCAATTTACTCCTATCCCAAAGACATTTCATAGACGTGGAATCATATTTTGTTGTTGTTGTTTTTAGTCCCCCTGATTCCAAAATACATTGTTAGGACCTTAAACTTTCTAAAGCAGTAATTTATTGCGAACAGAAGATTTACGGCTTCCAGTGTGCTGCGGGCATCCGATGAGATATGGGAATCCTACGACGATTCTTGACATTTTTTTTTCTTCCTTTTTCAAATTGTTATTGCTTGTATACAGTACATACGTGTTGAAGGAACACTTTCAGTTGTGAAGAACTGCGTAGGTTTGGTATTTTTTTTATGACCTTTGTGAGTGTAGCCGATAGTCATATACGCAATCTGGCAACCCCGGTGCACATTTGCAAACTTCATGAAATCATACCAACGACTTTATCTATTTATGGCATGCACTTGCCGTAAAAATTATCGACATTTTTTACCAACTTATTCTACATTAGAATTTACTGTTTTCAGAGACTTGCGGTCTAACAGTTATTAGACCAATAGTCATAAGATTGAACGTTGTTTGCTGTCAATTTTTAAGGTTTGAATTCTTAGCAAAGCCTATCCTTGATTTTAACCTAATGATAATTTGTTGGTGTACTTTTTTTTTGGTATGATACCTTAGAAGTACACGTACTTACCAAGCGTAGAGACAACATTGGACGTACTCTCGATGCTAAACTTGCCCCCTAAGGGAAGAACTGAAGTGACTGTTGGGGTAATGTACAACATGTCCCAATATCTTGCGCGTCGTGACGTCTTGGCACCGATAGCAACCCAGAATCCTCATTGCTGATGATCAGTAAAACTAATTGATCCATGGCGAGCGATGTTACCATCATCGACATGGAAGTCACAAATCTGACATTTAATCCTCTTCCTTCTTGAGCTGAAGTACATCCCTAGCAATCCCACATTTCAGGTTGTACTAATAAGTGAAGCCAACGTAGTTTACTGTCAGCCTATCGCATGAAAAGAACGAGAATGCATGTAGTTTTCACGCACCTAAAAATGAACAAAGGCAGGGGGCAGAATACGACACCGAGGAAGAAATCATATTTTGACCATATGTGATTTTTCTACCATCCTAGATTCCGATGAGCAAATAAGGCCAGCTCGTAACAACTTTTGAGTGAGTTATCAAACGACTTGACGTTATCATATCCTGACGAAGTTGTACATATCAAGACTATTCATAGAGCACACTTTGGAGCAAGTGCCTTAATTACCGTTCAACTCTCAAACAAATTTGGTTTGTTATAAGCTTAATGATCTGTTTAGTAACGCCTGCATAGTTTTTCGTATTTGTTTGCACTCTTTGTATTTTTTCTGCACTCTCCCGACTCCCAGTGGCGTGGGATGAAGGATCTATCAGCAAAACTTCAACAAATAAAAAAAATACCTCCGGAAGTCGTGCACAAGAGCGGTTTAAGTGGGAGCTATTTGAGTGATGACTTGTCAGGTAATAGTATCTTAAGAAAGATCGTAAAGTGGGATTTCCATGAGTAAAACAGAACTGCAAAGTTCAAGACGCCTTCATTGCAAAGATCAGATACTCTAAGAACTTTTCCATTGTACCTGATGCAGTATTATGTGTTATTCATACGTACACAGTGCAGTTACTTTGCCTTTACAACGAATACGGACTAATGGTACTATCGGTTGAGCCCACTTTGTAAACGACACTAGCTGATAGACCCGGGAGTGTCAAACGTTTCCCCAAGCACTACCTTACAAATATGTAACGTCCCTTGACTTCGATGAGTCCTTTTGATGTGTATGTAATCGAGCATGTCCTGTATAGCGTAACAGTATGAGTGTTAGTACCAGCACTGATGCACTGTACCCACCGAGGACGGCTCTGCAGCTGCCTTAGTTATAAAATCAGATTATTGTTCTATCTATAGAAGTATGGTGATGCTTTAAGTTGATTGACATTGATAGGAAATATATATCACAACAAATGTGACTACCACTTTTTTTCTCATATTCGTTGGCGTCTTCAGAATTTGCAATTTACAAGAAAATATCCCTTCCCAAGAAACTATGTACATTGACTTCTAGTAAATGCATTGGGTACTACTAAGTCCAACCTTATATTTGCATCAAGCAGTGAAGGTAACCTCAAACTGAGCTGAGACTCAAGCCCATATGCAGCTTTTTTGGTGGGGAGGGGGGGGGGGTGAGGAACAGTTTACCAGACAATCATGACCAACAAATTAAAATTCGTTATACATGTTGCTAATGTAGGCCTACTAAACATAGCAACTCCAGATCTTGTAGGGAGGTTCGGACGAAACCTAAACGTTGACCCCTGGATACGGGCCTGACATTTCTTCAATTAGATGAGTGCATTGCATCAGCGTATAAGAAAGGTGCATGGTTTGAGACGGTGAATTACGTTTAGTGAGTTAGTGATGATAAATATGATAGCACGTATAAGAGATGCTTTGAAAATCCCATCCAGCTGTTTGTGTTGTTTGTATTAGATCTACATTCCCATAGTCATACCTATTCGTAGCTTCGGTGTACACTGACGCATGAATCTAGACCGACACTTCATTTCGCAAGATTTGCTTGTTGCAGGTAAAGACCTGTAAATGGTGATCTCCTTCCGTTTTCTTGCTTCTCTCCCCTTAATTAAAGAAAAAATAATTAAACTAATTCAAATCTTTAATTTTGGATTGCGATTTTCCAAACAGTATTACAGTGTGTTGGGGTGTTCATGCACTGCTCTGCAGACCTTCACCTCGGTTTAAAGCGATTGCGTGTGTAGGCAAAACATTGCATAGACACCAAAGCAAAAACACAGGAGAGGTCTATTTTTTATTTACCTTTCTTTTATTTTATAACGATTACTATCTTACAAGTGTTAAAGAGGCCGATTGAGTTGACATTGTTTATTTTGTGACAAATGTGAAGTTAAGTAGTACATGACGGTACTTCTACTTATAACCACACTATGTATCTATCCCACGGTTACCGAAAATGTGAGAAATTGTGGTGTTTTTTTTATGAACAGGAGTTACTTATGCTTAGAACCTTATGGTGAAAGGTGTGTGAAAGCAGATTTGAAATAAGTGATTTTTTAATCATTAATAACCACTGTCATAGTTGCTTCATTTAGGATCTTCAGACTTTCTTAGAATTTCCATTTCCAATCATCATGTGAGTAACATTCAATGTGTGTGACAAAACATCATTTGAGTTGTGAAAACCAAATCAATGACCCCCTTTAAAGTCAGTTGAGAGAGGTACTTGTCATTTGATTACATAATATTTGTTGATAACCCACAAACAATTTTGCTAACTAGTTGAATACAATTTAAAAGAGAGGTTATTCCTTTACTCAGCATTAAGCATTTAAATGTAGGTGTCACTTACTTCAAAGGCCAGCACTCTCGACTCTTCCCCAAATAATTGTTAATCGCCTAATGGCACCTAATATTTCCCAACCCAGTTACACTATTTCTTCCTGAACTTTAGACACGAGCCCCGTCATCAGAGATTGTATACCAACAAGGCTTCACTGAAAGTTTTGCAGGACGCTATTATTTAGTGGCCCCGGATGATTTAACTACCAACAAAGTTTCCAAAAACGCTAATTAAAATGATTCTTTGTAAATAGTATGCACCATGGTAATTGTTAGCCGCAAAACATCTGAGTTGTAAAATTACTGTTAGTTTCGTTTGTGTTGTACCACGATGACGCTGTACGTTAAGCGTATATTTGTAAGACACGCACATGAAAACAAATAGTTTAATTAAAGTCTTGCTCTAAATTTGCAGGTCTGTTCATAATTTTTCGTACACGATTATCTTGCAAGCGTCCTTAGAAAATGAATGCAATAACCAAATGTTATACGTAATTCCTGGTGGACATACCTACAGAATGGTAATCATGATGTACATAGATTAGTGCATCAGATCATATAAAATGGGAGCATGGTTTGAGTCATTGGATTGTTCTAATTGCGAAAAGGAGAGAACATGTGGAGATTGTTTCAAATTTTTCACACAAGGGAACCACAAATTACATGAACAACTTTATAAATAATTTATCGAAATTGATCAGGGAATGTTCAACGATATATCCTTGTCAGTACCATAGTACATTTGTCAGACAATGTATTGCACCTTCCTACAGCCTAGATGAAACCAATGGATGTGTTTTCATCATTTTTTAGTACGGTCCAGTGAAAATTTAATGGGATCATGTTTAATGAAAGATGACATCTTCCCAATTACATCTGCTGTTACCTGACGTTACTGTTTAAAGTAAGACCAAACTAATGACCCCCTCAAACAATGACAGCACGCTATGACCACTTCTGAAAGATGATCGTAGTAACGGAAGTTAAAACTGTCAGCTATGAAAATGTTGAGGAACAAAAAAAAAAAACAGACATTTGTTCAGTCTTTAGATCGTGGCAATACCTCCATTAGTCTTTACTTCATCTCGATATTTCAATATCCCCATCTCATCAGAATTCACCAATATATTAAGAAAGAAAACATATATGCTATCGTACGCATCGTATGGTATCGCATGCTTTCGTATCTTTGTTTACATATAATTAGCCTATCTGTGAGTTGCCGAAATCTGGTCAGGATATTCAGCGATAAGAAAAGATCGAAGGTAAGTGGATCGCTTGACTTGAACTGGCAGACAAGGAGACGGCTAGTCGCCTACATTTTATTCTACAATACCACATTATGATGACTTGCTAAGCCCATCAGTTACCGCCAGACGTGACGTCATTATGCTGTATGTGCTCCTGTGATGGATAAACCATGCAGTGGTCAACCACTGACTTTTGCGGAGTCATAAAATACATTGTCTGAATCACCGTACATTTTCGGTGATTCCAGTGCGCAGGGATTAGATGTACGAAGGGGTGTGGCTGGGAATAGGGTAGGAGAGGGATACCGTAGGTTAAGGTGCGTAGGGGATGGGGTAGGATAGGTTGAGTAGTGGTGCAGTGGGGGTGGAGAAGAGGGGTACGTAGGGATAGTTTGGGCGACAATGGTACTGGGTGGGTAGTGGGTAGGTAGTAATGGTACAGGTGGGTATGTATAGTTGGGCCTAAGGATCGGTCAGGTAGGGTGGTGTAGGGTTAGAGAATAAATCACCTTGGATGTTCAAATTTACCAACGTTTGGCGATTGACTTACTTTTTAAGTACTGCTCAAGTTATTGAAAATTCACAAATAACGTGATCTGAAGAAATGGTAATGATTACTTTGAGGTTGAGGGATCACAATAAGAGGATGTGAAGGAGAGCAGCGGTTTGGTGATAATAGTCTTGAAAAGGGGGGTAGAATGAGAAAATTGACCTTAGAAGGTATAAAACATCTATGCCTTTTTCTGCCGAAAGTCTGTGGGTACTTTTCTCAGCAGAACTCTCAACATCATCCTACCCTCCAGATACCCCCAAATCGGTCAATCTAATCGCTCTGACGTCTTTCCTTATACATTTTCTCTTTACAGTTGCACACGTAATCTGAAACTTTCAAATGAAAGACAGTTTCAAAGCGTTTTGCCAAAATTAAAATATATGACTTGAAATATTGACCACATTTACAGTGGCTAACTCTACGTACAAGACAGCCCTGACAAGAACTTGTGTTTTAAGCCCTTGACATATAGACTTACTTAAGCTTGTTTCCACATCATCGCAATAGTCACAGCAAATTTCAATATTCAGATTGGACTGATATTCAGGAAAAACAGGTTATTGTAGGCTATTGCCAGTCGTTTATTTGTTTACAATAATTTATGTATCTCCCAGTTGCCGACATCTGGAGAGGAAAGTTATGGTAGTTAATGAGTCGCTTTAGAGGTGGGGTATGTATGGCAAATGGGTGAGGGTGTAGAGAAAAAGGAAATGTCGCTGTAGAGGCCTGGAACATTTTGACGATGGGGGAAAGGAGAATGTTGGGCTTTAGGTTGTTTTTTTTTTGGGGGGGGGGGTGGTAAGTGAAGTTTGACTAATATATCTCTAAGTTCACAAACCACGCGGTATAAGAATGCCAGTGTCATCTATCCTTCGTTCTGGTGTTGGAGAATTCCTCTGAGAGAGAGATCGGGTGGTGTGTGCGGAAGAAAAAATCACCTGAAATGAGAAATCACCGGAGATGATATCCATCAAGAACCGATGAAAATGAACCATATGTCAGTGTTGATATCGACTTCTAAATTGCATCCCCGGGCAGTCTGTACATCCCCAAATTTTAATTACACTTTAAGTAACCGTCCAAAATTACGTCCATACTTTCTTTAACAGTTAAAGGTTTTTTTTTCATTATCGAAGACAATATTCTTCACACAACGTCTTTATTTTTACAAAAAAAAAAAAAATTGATGTGCGAACTAGATCGTTTGCTGACTGATAAAGAGCAGTTGACCCATTGTGCTCAAAGATAGCCAAAACCTACCGTTAAAACTTTGTTATAGGTGGCTTGGTGTTGAATTAAGAAAAGCGCTACACAATGAGTAGAGAAGGCTGTATTTAGCAGCCCTGTTTAACGAACATTATGCCATCATTAAGCGATTTGATATCAGTAAAAATTGTTATGCAGGAAATAGAAGTTCAATACGTTCACATCCACTGGTGATTCATCGGAAGCTAAAAACAAAGTACACGTTTTGGCTAGCTACAACTAAAACTACTGCTGTATATGTGGACTTATTAAACTCGGTATTAACCTCGTGTATCATCTCCTCCAAGAGTGCCTAACTCTGCCAGTGCTCGCCAGTGATAAGAAATTTCCCCCCTTTATCGCTAAGCGATGTACAAGATACAGGTTTTATGTTTGCTCAACCAGCTGGTTAATTTGTAAGAAAAGGGATGTCTGTGCGACATCCATTGGAGTGACTATTTGCATCTGTACTGCTTTTTTATTTCACTTCGGAACTTCAGAGTCACTACTGAAAGTGATTATTAACCATCGAATGCATGGCATCCTCCAATATACTGTTAGCAGATTTTTATCGCACACCCTTCTAAAAAATCCACATTTCTACTTAACCAATTAACTGTGAACACTGTCTTAGGGAGCCAGGGGCCCTCAATCTTCATAAAAAAAATCCTACTTATTCATGCAGTTCTATCCAAAAGCCAGAAAGAAGGTGTGCATAGTCTTTTTTTATGAGATGATATGATTTTTCAACAGAAAAGTCACCATCAATCTTGCAATTCGTATTTAATGTAAGGAAGACTAGGCTAACTGTCCACAGCAAACAATAGCATGCTGAATCAAAACCGTTAAAATCTTGTCCTTCATTTCCCACATTCGTATTTTCTATTATTATTTTGTCTCCAATAGCTAAGCCCCACCGCCTTAGGCCACTTGAATTACATGTTGATTTCCATACCACTCAGGTAGCAAACAATAAGAATGTTGATAAGACATTGGATCTCTCTAGTGTTTGCAATGCTATTATATGGTATGGGGTGTTCGTAATCATGTTATTTATTTACGTTTTTAAATACAAAATGAACATGTATTGACGCAAATAATTTGAGAAAGAGATTTGGACTAAAGATGGTTTTGCTTGGATGGGGGGTACCAGCAATTGTATATGCCTGGATTCGCCAGACAGGGATTCATTTTGGGTATATTCATATATCCCATGTATTACTAAAATATTGGAAAAATGCACCATTACAAGAAACGAAAATGCAGTTGGCACTGTTGCACATTTGATGGTAACGTAGCATAATTTTTACTAGCTGATGTATTAAGTCGCAAATTCAGGAGCCATGTTGGTGGCGGTATCACAAAACGTCAGTACATGATATTATTGTGTTCTATTGAGTTCTTGCATCGGATGCACTTCATTTACTGCTTATGAGAGCTTCACTGTGATTGGCTGAGACATAACATTCTGTAAAGTGAGTTTTGATTGGTCCTAACATTATGCGGGGTGGTAGGGGAAGAGGTGAAATTACCGTCTCATTTAATAATGACCAATCACATCCCTTGTATGTATGCTCTTTTCTGTGATTGCACGATATCCGATTAACAGACGATATTGAGTTATTTGCCTTAATGATTTATTGACCAATCGAATCCCTTGCACGTACACCCCTTTTCAGTGATTGGAAAATATCCATTTAACCGAATTCGTAGGGTTATGTTACGTTGTAATTGAAGAGTATTGCAATGTTAACTAGCGCTGTGAGAGCATAAAAGAAGTGGGATTTGTTCGTTTTGCCTCACAATCACTCGTCGAGTTGAAGATCCTTCAACAAGGGTACAAGAATACCAGAAAAGCAGAATACCAGACTGCCAGAAGACTAGAAGACCAAGCTGTCAAAAGACCATACATCCAGAATACCACACAGTTAGAAGACCGCACTACCAGAATACCATTCAAGGTAAGATATCTTTTTTTTACATTTAAACTATTTGAATTAAATCCTTTTAACCCCAACTTGAAACTAAAAAATCTCCTAAAGTCATAAGAGTATAATTACCGCTGTTATGTATGTGAACACGTATCAGGTAAAATTAACATTTATGTAGGTCCAGATAGAACATATTTGATGCTAAGTTTAAGGTATTTAGTATTTTAATAATTCTTTGGACTATATGCTTATTCTGTTAGAAGATTTACTCTAGTCTATAAGTTACTACCGCTTATGTCCTCATTTCCTTTCGTTTTTCAATCAATTGATACTCAACTGAATAAGCTGTTACCTAAACTCCTTATTAATTTTTGTTATGAGATTTACATCACTGGCATTTGTATCGACTACTTGCGTAATTCCCTTTCCTAAGATCTCCAGATTTATTTTTCATCATTGTCATGATACCCTCCCTGCCACCGGAAGCAAACCTGTGATTCTAATCTTTCTTCGAGTTGAAGTTAGAACGTCGCAATTAACATTTAATTTTTTCAAAGGTAGTCTGGAACTCCATATACTCATGCAGAGTCAACATTGCAATATAATGCACTCCTTTGGTTCCAATACCATTATTGAATTATTCATAGTGATAATGTACTACCCGTGCTATTTTTTTTTTTAAAACTCATACACAGGATCTCCAGTAAAAAGTGTATATGGATATGCTAATGATATTTGTATTTCAACAAAATGAACGTACGGATTTTCATCTGTACAGATTATTCATGGGATTTATTGCTGCGTTTATGTTAATGGAAATATGATGTAAAGGAACATTGTATCATATTCACAGAAATCTCAATTTGCTTTGAGGTGTACTGTTGGAAGTTGTGAAAAAAAAAAATGTATGAGTAAAAGTCATTAGCCCTGTCTTTGCGGGTCCTCTTACTTTTGTTCCCCCTTTTTCTTCATTCCCGATTTAATTTTGTTATGATCAATCAACCTATCATTTCAGTTTTACAGCTACGTTTGTACTTTTTTTTCCTTCATTTTAGATTAAACGTCTCAATATTTCATTACGAATTACCTTTATGAATTGATTCATGTACTGCTTTATGTTGTTGTCTTCATGTGTTTTCTTCTCTTTATTTTTGTTTTCCTGTTCCGTTCCGTGTTTTACATATGATTGTTTTTCTTTTTTTTTCTTTTCTCCTTTATTCTTTGAAATTAGACTTCCGATATTTCTAACACATTTACCTGTTAACAAAATTTGTAGACTATCATTTTTAATTATGGACTCTTCCGGTTTTTTTTCTCGTCTGCTTGTTTGCTGTCTTTAGTCTTGTATATTTTTCTTTCAAGCTTAATTTTCTTTACTGTTTTTTTCTTTGTTTATAGCACATACCATTGTTTAGAGTTCTTCAAATTCATACTATCGACTAGTATGAGATTATATCAAAATTCGCCAGAGGCTTTTGTTCTCCTTTTGTTTACCGTTATAATGCATTTTCCAATTGTGAAGACTTACTGACATCTACGGGGAAGACAGTTTAACTTAACGTTCATTTCTATTGCTGCTGTTGACAGAGACCTTAGGCATAGAGTCAGTCAAGGAAGGTCAACTGTCTGACAAGGTCCTTATATACTAAATTTCCATTGGTTCGTTTTAGTTCCATTGTCTCTCTCACATCCACTCAATGTAACCCCTTCCTACCGACAACCCCCCCCCCCCCACCACCCGGTCGAGCCCTTTATCAAACCCTGGATCCTTCAACACACTCCTGGCATTGATTAAGCCTTGTCAAATCATTGCCTCAAATTGTATTATAGCTCAGTAGACAACCCCTACGTTTATGCTCAATATGCCTTTTACGTTGTGACCATCCGTTTCACACAACTTTAGTTTTGTTGAATACCTACCCCATTGCTCATCGACACTTTGAGGAGCAGTATTTCTCAGGCATAAAAAAAAAAAATCAAATACAGGAAATACGAGTAAAACAAGAAAATAAATTGGTAACCTATATTTTGAAGTGTACATAATATTTCGTAAACATTACGACTCACATATTGAATTACTGAATGCGGCTTACAAACTGAAGATGGCTCTACAAGCTGGGAAGTTCGACGATTACACAGATTCACACAAGTGAAAACAAAAGATTATTCTGCTGGTATTCCAAGGTCTAGCAATCCTGCTAAAAAAAGTCGAAGGTGTTGTGAGATATGTCGTGTATCAGCTTTCCAACGAATGGGAGTTGTTGCATGGTGGTTGAGCAATTTACCAAGACATACATATAAAACTCCAAACTGATCTTTCATCCATTTTTCGTCCATCGATTGGGTGTGAAGCTGCCTCATCTCCCCATCCCCTCGGTCTCTATCAACTAAGTCTCTCAGAGAGACGTTAGTGGAAAAATTTAATATACAAGTTGTACCTTTTTTATATCACAGGTTAATTTTATGCATTTTAAAAGATGCAAAACTGTTGGATGCAGAGCTGTTGGATGAGATTGCTGCTATGGTTACCTGGTAGTTTGAATATTACCTCCTTGTCTTTGACCATTCCCGTGACAATAATCACACGTCAAACGCGTGACAAGACAGTATCCATACCCCCAGTCTTTCCCATTTCAGGTATTATGAAATATTTGTATTTATTAGAAATCCCATTGAGACGACTGCCGTTCTAAATAAAATGTGACATGGTCTAAGTTTAATTGAAAACTAGAAAAGTCGTTCAGAAAACCCAAAATGCTGTCACCACCTTCAGCAGAAATTTAAATATGCCTCGGTCATTGTGATTTTACAAACTTTGCAGTGACTGTAAAATAAGAAAAAGTGTAATGTATGACCAAACCGGACAACACCAATGTCGTAATTACGTTGTGAAATTTTACATAATTTATGTAGGAAAAACACCAAAAAGAACCGAAAAGTTTAAGTACAATAACTTTAAAAAAATTGAATGACAGTATTCAGGGGTGAGGCCTACACGATAAAAAAAATGCACTGACTTCTATTATCTGTTATCCAAGATGCCACTCTGGAGCAAAAAGAATGAAGAACTGTGACAGAGGAAGTTCAGTTTCCTTCCCACCTCTTGGACTCACCAAGTCAATCAAGATATTACATATCGTCTGCATGAACTTTGACATCTCGGTGAATATTCAGCAACATCAACACGTTTTAAGGTTCATGGCCAATTATCTAACAAGTAAAGAATTAACGCGGGGCATAACTCAATAGAAATTTATTGAAGAAGGGTGAAGGTATTTTTGCCCTGCGAAATCAGTCAGTATCCTTTTACTTCATGTGGTAAAAACATGGTTTAGATCAATTTTTTTTTTGTTTTATCAGGGTTGCCCTTCAAACGTCATATTTTGCTGAGCAAAAGGCAGCAGTTCTTCAAGAAATGTTGTCTATTTACATCCTAGAAGCGACTATAACAGAATAGTCTCGAATGGTATTGTGCGAAGACCCTCTTAGAATTTCTGAACGGCATAAAAATTGACTTGACTGGTCTTCGTCTTGACTGATAATGAAAGCATTGTACCTATTTCATGACGGTAATATATGCTTCTTGTTTCATATTACCATACAATACGTCAACACCAATTCTGTCAGTCGGAACACCGGTTTCGGGGACACGTGAAAAACAGCAGAAAGTCTTAAGCTTTCGTTTCTTCGAGATGCCTAGTCCATTGACCCATCTACTTACACCGCAAGCACAACGATTGCCACTAGCTTCGAACGCTAACATATCACTAATTGTTCTCCTATCACGTGCGTGAGACCAACGCCACTAGTGGGAGGATCGTAAATGCGAGCGAGTTCTTAGCATAGCCTGTAGGTAAACGTCTAACCACTCAATTTTTGAGAGCATAAAGCGCAATAATTTTATATTAATATTTTTGCCCGTTCTCACTTTCAAACACAGCACCATGAAATTCTTGCTGATCGCCCTTTTCGTCACCGCGACCAGTGCGATGTTCGCACCTCTTCACAGGAGCCAGGAGAAAATCGAAGGTTCATACATCGTTGTCTTCCAGGTGAGACGAAAGTTTTGAAGTCTTCGTGGTTTATGATTAAAACATTTTTGAAATATGTAACGAAATGATGGTCTATATCGTATTGCATTTGTTCAGTGGCATGTGTTGCTAACAGTTGAGAGCTCACCCACAACAACGGTGCTTGGCAAAGAGGAGTAAGGTGATGGGAAGTGCTTGATATCTCGATGGACATCTTGGTATGTTCAGAGCTTGGACTATCTCCATTTAAAGAAGAGAGGCATGATGGGTGGGGGTTGCCTGCTACTGCCTGGGGGGAGGGGCGTCAAGGCAAATATACCAGAGAGGTTACTTTTTTTAGTTTTCACCGTGATGACCCCACCAAGTTTACTCTGTCGTTCGTCAACATCATTTAAATAGAGTATTGGAAGAATAGGCTTTATTGGCTTAAATTATAAACATAAATGTAAAAATTCTGGGGTTGTAGGTCGGTGTTGGGATTTGCAAAAAGGGTTCAAGAAAACATAAGATTTTTTTCATAGTCATTACACTACTTTCTTTTGCTAGAGTATAGAGTTCTGTTCCGAGGATTCGTGAATACTAACCAGCATATAGCCCAGTGGTGGCGCACAATCTTTCTTCTGATATTTCCAATTTCAATTCCTTACTACAGGATGAAGTAGACACCTGGGCTTCCGTCAACGAGATCGAGAATATTCCCTTCTTCAAATCTCTCGGAGGACGTATTGGCCATGTTTATGAAAGTGCTCTCAACGGATTTGCTGCAACCATGCCATCTTCGGTTGTAGAACTGGTACGAAAAAGCATCATTACACTAGTTTTTTTTCCTCAGTGAAATGTTAGTTAAAAATGTTGTAGCCTGCCTTCTAATCACCCCCCATCTATATCCTTTGGTTTTTCCTTTTTGTTTTTATGTTGCTATATTCAGGGGTTATCTTAAGATTAAGCTTAATCAGAGGCTGCAATGGTCAGCATACAGTCATGTAATTTATGAAGTCACCGCTTTAGCTATGGGATCTCCAAGAGCTTGGCGTCGCATACAAACAAACGTGAGGTAAATCATGTTTGTTAAACTTGAGCATTGTCAAAAAGTTTCAACAAGGTACCAGCTCATGATAAATTCATATGTAAGGGATAGACGAAACAAATTAGGTAAGCACTTAATTTCGATCTCAAACTTGAATTAACGCTGTGTATGTATACAAGTCACATATGATACAGCTTTACATTACCATTCAACCCCCGTCCTCGAACACACGCACACCTTTCGCAATCATTTGATGAAGACTCTGCAAACCACCATTTAACATATTCTTACTTAATCGCCATTTGAGTCATTTGAATACACACCTGATGACATCGAGTCTTTTGGTTTCCATATATTTTCATCCACTTTTTTTAACTTTTGTAACCAATCGACTGATGTTGTCAGGTAAAGGTAGACATATAAGGTACGATATAGATGGTAGGAGAAAGTTTTGATTGCCTTTGAGACAATACGAGTGACGGCTAGTGGCAGTCACCCGGTACAAGTGGCATTAGATATAACGTTGACGACGAGTCGTCATTTGACTGTCGATGATCCTTAGAAAGTGAAATGGTTTACCTGTTTAAATGACTGCACAACTGACTGACCTACTTACGTATTGCAGATATAACCCTCCCCGCCGAAAGAAAGATAGGACACTTTCAATTGTATGTGCAAGATTTTATTTGGAACAAACCGTCACCAATGACTCAGATAATTTGTTTGCTACCTCACAATTAAAATTGCTATGAGAAATACATGTTAGGAGGTATGAAATGCAAAATAATATCTTGCTTCATCTCAGGCGCAGTAAATGTCTTTGTCATCTAGGTTGTGTTTTTTTTTAACGACCGCTTCCAATGTCTTGAAGTGCGACGAATAAAAGTGGAAAATTGGACATGTGTTATCAGATACCAGTATCGTCGTAAACGTGAAAACTAGTCCTAACTCAGAAATTACAGTTTTTGTTTCTGGTTTCCCTCTAATGTTGTCAACAGGTCCGTCGTCTTAGCTTTGTCAAATACGTTCAAGAAGATCAAGTCGTGAGGATCAATTCCGTTGCATCTTGGGGTCTTGACAGAATCGACCAGAGGCAATTGCCATTGAATGACAGCTACGAAATAGACGGTAAGTTATTTGTATCAGCGTAATCATGCCTATCTATTGAATACAATTCCTCTTCATCAGCGATTAATTTTAGGTTAAGTGACCTGCATTAAAACTGCCGCAGTGTTTACATCCCAAATCATGACGAAGTGAAACGCTGTCTAGAGGGGGGATACATGCAAAAAATGTCCACTTGCCAACATGGCCAACAGAAAATTTGGCGTCACAAAACTAGGTTATGGAATAATATGAAGATGAATACGAAAGAATATGGAAATCAAAATAACAAGTCTATTATCATATTAGTTCCTAATTTAGCTGATGAACATTTCTGCGACCAGACTACTCTGGTGCACATTCATAAAATTCTCGAAATAGTCACGAACGGTCACTTGTAGCGGAAGTCGTATGGATGGTACTATTGTTGGCCAGGGGTCTAAAAAAAAGCAAACAAACCAGAACTTGCAAACTTTCCTAGTCTATTTCATATATGAGAAATGAGTAATTAAAGTGGTGGGGAAACGGAGGGACGGGGAAGGGACAGACCCAGCAATTGGAGCAAGTTAACGCCCCCCACCCCCACCCACATGCGGAAAATTCAGATCTCTTCGGATGGAAGAATATGTTAGTATATGATATATTTTCTGTGATAAGAATTAATAAACATACCGAAAGTGTTGCCATCTTGAGCTCTGATATGTCCTCCGTCAAACTATTTCCCCCAAACCAGTTGCCCCTATCATATTGAGCATATTGAACTGATATATACGCTGTATGTATCTTTTCCCTGTTTACATACGGTTCACCCTCGGTTACGTGCGAAATTTGGTACCCCACAGTTTCTATTGCACTCATTTGCCCCACCCCCGCCCTATCCTGATATCCTGGTTGCATATATAATGCGCCAAAACCAAGAGAGCTCTCTCGATTTCGAAATGCAATGTGGTGACAGTCCACAGAAACTGACGGCGTGGGGTGGGGTCGAGAAAGTCACTTTCGGTGAATATTGGAAGTCTCTTACGGAAGTACCAAAAACATCATGAAACATCAGACGTTTTACAATAATAATAAGAACGTATCGAGGGCCCACCTAGTGTGGAAAGTTTTTAATTTAAGAAAGGAGGGCAAGAACGGCTGAGGAACAAACAAAGAATTTTGCGCCATATGCGATATTGTGCTTGACAAAGCAATTCTGGACAAAAGGTAAAATAGGAGGATAGTGCGCCTCAGTAACCAACGCAATAATTCTGAGAAAGAACCCACATGAGATTTCCCAGTATATACAGGTATATACAGGTAGATCTGCGCATGGAGTTATATTATTTCATGTTTCTTCACTATTTCCACTTATCTTTCAGGTTTTTGGCCCTTTTTATAGGCAAGACTCGGTTTGTAGAGACACAACCTCGATAACTGCGCGGCTCCAGATATTTGGAGCCCTTTTGAAAGTGCTGAATCTTATGCAGGGTGATTGTGTCAGTTTGAAGACCAAATGTGCATTTTTAGCAAACAAATGTGTGCTTGTAGCATTCACACGATTTCAATGCATTAATCTCTCTGACGTGTTTCTTTCGGAGAGATTTCACCAAATTTGTTTTGAAATTCCAAACTTATTTATGAAATGTTTGAGTTTTTGAGCAACCAATTTTGGCCATATCATCAGTGTTTGTCGTGCAATAAGTCTCTTTGCTTTTTGTTAAGTGTTTCTAGAGGATCGAACGAATTCTTTTCGCAGGATCTGATAGCCCTATACGGAGACGCTGGAATGTTGAAAAGTTTTTTTTTCGTTGCATCCGTCAGTTTTCTTGATTTTTACGGATACTATGAGCAATAATTATCCTTAAAGTTGGCCTTTTGGACTTTGTTGTCGACACCAAGAGGAACCTGTCATTTCTGACTTTTGGCTAGCCTGGAAAAATAGCCTCTCGACTCTGCAGTTTTCAAAACCCCTTTAAGTACTTGCTAATGATAAGAATAATATATAATTTTACACGACACCCATGCACACATGTCCGGTGGGTAGTTTAACAATATTTTCCTGTGGATTTAGTCCTACAATGTTAACTAAGTCTCTTTATTAACATTTAATTAAGCAATGTTTACATTTTGGGTTCAACAACACGATCTATCCGTTACTTAGCTCACACAAGCGTCCTGCGAACTGTAGGCAATTTGCTTCACAGAAGATTAGAGAGGCATCTTACGTTACACAGGTACAGCTAGAATATAATAAGAATCCTTTAAAGCATAGTGAACAAAGACTGCTAAAAATGAACTGAATTTCCCCTTGTGAAGCTCTCCCCACAAAAGATGAGATTCAGCAAGATAGGGGCAAAGTTTCTTTTTCAGTAAAATGGAGAGTGAAAAATGTTAAGGCTGAACATTTTTTCATTTGAAACTGTACTGAACATTCCGCAGCCAGGATGTCTCTGGCTATATGGGTACTTCAGTGAGACATGGCGCAATTTGGGAGTATGAGACTACGGTGGTATAAAACTGATGAATGTTTGTCAATGTCTGTATAAACAAGGCGACATAGAAAAAGCAGATTGGTAGAGCTGACGGGCTTTGGATGATGTAAATCAGACGATAAGCGTTGTAGGGATTTTTTGGATTGAAGCGTCCGAGAGAGGAATTGAAAATGTGACTTCTCAGACAAACTAGACAAATTCGAAGCTGTTGGAATGTAGAGCTGGTTGGAGGCTGGCTTTAGACGGGACTGTGATGAGTTGGCTGACCGCTAGCTTTAAATAAATTGGCATGTGGAGTTGATGATAAGTTGATAGGGGACTGGTTTCAAAGAAATCGGGATTTCTTAGTGTAAGTGGCATCTCTAAGTAACTAACTGGTGATACCGTTTAGAGAAGGAGAAGAATGAAGAACAGTTAAAAAGAAAAAAAAAAGTTTGGTCTTGGTGAATTGGTCTAGGTGATGTTTCGGGCCGGCAAATTTATCGAGGACTTTGTCCCTAGGGTTGTGACCGTAGGAATGGCAGTGGTGCTGCTGCCAATATCGTTGATAACGGTGTCAAATGGGAGGTGATGCGCAATTATGCATGTCTGGCGTTGACTGGCCCAATATAAATTTCGGTTTGAAAAGTTGTAACGTGCACTAGTGCCTTTTTAGTGAACCAGTACAAACTCCAGTGCCGTTCGGGTCATCGGTGTGGAGATTTTTCTAAAAAATAGTAAAAAACGGGGTGAAGAGAACTCTTCGTTCTTAGCAGTATTTTTATTTACATAATTTCTGTGACCTACACGACAATTGATGGTGGCGCTAAGCTTAGAAAGTGTCGGGAACTTTCGAGACTGACAGGAGTGAAATCATTAACCAAACTTAATCCACCTTTGATTAAAGGGCCAAGCACTCGAAAAGTAAGGGTGGTGTATATTAGCCGCTAAGAACACTTCCTTTCATACGTGGTGTACTCTCAATCTCTCTTTCATATCTATCATGGTCTCGTGCTTGGAATACGTGTGGATATTAATATTATAGACGTGCCATAGATATAGAGTATGTTTTGTATGCAGGGTGCACCAGACTTATAGAGTTCATCCAAAAAATTAGGCGGACAACACCAACCATTTTCTGTCGGGTGATCCTTGAGACCTGTGCACTGGCCTGTTCCTCACAAAAAGAAAAATAAATAAAAAGGTAAACAAATCGACGTGTAAGTCGATGGAAGGCAATTGTACTGTATCCGAATTGAGTATGGCATGGCATAGCATTTGCTCTACCCGTTTGTGTTGTGAAAACTGAAAAAAATATCAGCTAACTTTTCCATGAACCATTTTGCTTAGCTGATGCAAATGTTAACTATACCTGTGGAGATACTTCTTTTAGGGTGTTGCAAAGATGATGGGCGATACTTCACCAGTCATCAAGGTGTGATACGGTTTTGGAAGATAGTTACATAAACATTTCAAGGAGGAAACAAGAGAAGGGTAAATGCACGTTGATATTTGACGTTGGGCTTTTTTATTTCTCAATGTTAGAAAACGGGAAAGGAGTCAACGTTTACGTCTTTGACACCGGAATTCGACAGACACATGTGGACTTTGGAGGTCGGGCGAATACTAACAGATCCATAGATTTTGTTTTGAATAAGAACGAGGTTAGTGATTCCCTAATCTAATCTTCAATATTGTTTTCCACACAGATCCGCCATAAGAAAGAGGAACTTGAGGAAATAGTTCTACTATTTTATTTTACTTTCTTTCGAATTGTCTGAGGAAATGCAGTACAACTTGATAACAGTCCCCTATATTCAGATTGGGGTTTGGAAAATTGTGGAGTTTGGAGGCAGAACAGAAAAACAGATAGCATGTGAACCGGCACATAATAATATTAATAATTCTTTCACCACAAATTCAGTTTGGTGAAAGGGTGAAAGACTAAGCCTGTGCTCAACAAAGGGTCAGGGGTCGCACACCTCAAAGTATTTACCCTTATAGAACTTTTAAAAAGTTTATATTTTACGACTACCACTAAAATTGTTCTTTTGACAGGGTTTATTGATGCGTACATTTGTGAATTCAAAAGGTCTATATCAATGTCTAACGTGACATGTAGTTCTGTTCGTTACATATTTATTACAATGAGAAATTTCTTCATGTTTCATGGTCACTTCGTTCTCTGTACGAACATCAGGGTGAGGATTGCCACGGACACGGAACTCACTGCGCTGGGACGGTCGGTGGAGATAGCTATGGTGTAGCTAAAGAAGTCAACCTCCACGGAGTGAGAGTTCTCGGATGCACGGGTTCAGGTACCACAACTAATATTATCAAAGGTGAGTAAAGTAAAGAATATGTATAGGTTCATAAACATTCGGGACATTTCAATAGATGGGCTACAAGGCAGCCAATGTAGCAAGAAGTCAGCCAAGGTTAGCTGAAATATGAAGTTCCTTTCATTTTTTTTTTTTTTGTTGACATTTCACCTAACTTTAGCTGATTTATTGCTACATTGGTTGACTTGTAACCCTATTTACATGTCCAGTACGTTTATGAACCTGTCCATATTCTCAACTTATTAACTGGTCTAATAAAAGAAGTCGCAATGTGAAGAATCAGTGTAAATTTAAATTCACGGTATCATTACTATCATTGCCATAGATTTTTCGTTAATAACCAGACTAAACTCAATAAAGATTGAAAAAGAACGGTGGCAGTTAACAGTAGTGTAAATTATTAATCGTGTTCGATATAAATCACGTTAAATTTATGTTCACTTAAAAAAACGTAAATTCAACGAACCATCAAAGAGGTGTCTATGGGTTTATGGTTGATAGATTAATGGGTTTACACCTCTTCCAAAGTATAACTGGACTATCTTAAAGGAATTAACCATTGGCGAAAAAAATCCTTGTGAATGTTCTTTTTAAATATCTTTGTTGTTAATATTCATGTTTCGAGAGCTTGTAGAATTTAGTTACGTAATTATAGAGTTTTTCTTTTCAGAGTTTTAAAGAAATGTCTGTTCCAAAATGTTGTATTGTATTATTTGAATGTCTCTTTCATTTCTATATAGGCCTAATCTTGACTGTTGTAATATCAGAATAGTTTCAACGTTACGTTCTTTATTTTCATAAAATTTTGAGGTAAATATATAATCTATCTAATCTAAATTTTCCACTCGGTGAAATTTAAAGATTGAATGAATTCTTCCAATTTTAAAGAACAACAAAGTTTCACGCTATAGTTTGACACTGTTGCATATGATATGTTTGTAACTTTAACTTGGCTGACAATCTCTCTTGACCAGAAGTCTTTCTTCCACCAGAAATGTCTTAGGAGCAAGTTATTGATCTGTAGGTTGAAATGCCTGCAGAGGAAAACAAAAAATACTTGGCACCGAAGAAAGATTTGATTCTCCATATAAATTTATAACATTTGTGTCATTCCACTGGTTAAAGACATATTTTATTGCCACGTTCCGTTTGAAAGGTACAAACTTAAAGGGAAATAGGGCGTTTAGAATACACCAACATGACATACAGCGGAAACGGCATTAGTCATTGTTCAACCATTCAGTCTCATCAATAAATACCTGCAAAAGGTTCATCTCCTCAAACAATCATGCTTGTGATGAGCAACGGAAGATGAATCATTTTAATTTCGAAAAGTTTGTGTGAACAAATTAGTGTTGATTAAGAAATAACTGAATTTATATCGGTGGGAAGCTTATTCCTAGAAAAAGGGTTGCTGTTTTTCCTTATTTTGAATAATCTATCATTCTACGTCCACAAACATTTGTTTAAAAAATATGGATATTTTCTCTAAAACAAAAGCCCTATTTGCCTTTAAGGCAATGTCTATTTGAGAGAGTTCACTGGGTGGTTTGGAAATCTGTGATGTCACACGGTCACAACTATTTCAATATCCTTTGTTTTCTTTATAACCTTGACTGTCTTAAAAAAAAAAAAAAACAATACGATAGTTTAAGAGATGTGACCAAAATTTCTAAAAAGTATTTTGAAAAATCTACCATATACCCGATCAATATATATATACCTAATGTAACTGTAAAAGACTCCTAACATTAATTTATGACTATTACATGGCATTTTGGTAACCTTGAGGCAACAGGAAATCTTTGTTGAACAGTCTTTGTTCAAACACCAATATCTCGGGCAAGGAACAAGATATTGTCATGGAGTCTGCAGTGGCAAAAACATTTTCTTTCATTTAATAATCTCTTCACTTGTCGGTGTCATATTATTTTACGAGCCCCATCACTTATCAGAAGAGTAATCTTTCCATATTTTCAGTAAAGGTTAACCTTTTACCCTTTCATGTCGTCCTCATGTGCATAAAACTCTATTGAACTAATAGTTGGTTTGGCGTTATCGAATAAGAAAGTGATAGATTGTCCTCTTGTTCTCCAAACTTAATGTTTCTCGAATTTTATTTCCTTGTTCGCCAGTCTCTTGATGGGGCAACTTGATGCAGCGTGTATACAACAAAAACAATAGTTTGCATCACTATTTTCTGCCCCCCCCCCTTTAGAAATTAGGAAGGAAAGGGCGTCTTCACTACAAAACAAGAACTTTATCTGTGACGAAATGACTTCCACTGACTAACAATGACTGATTCCATATAAAAGTATAAAACGATTTCCACGGTGGAAGTAATTATCGAATTTAATAAAATAACGGGTGATAAATGATTCACCTCAGCTAAGGGTATAGAGTCAAATTTTTAGACAAGCCCTCCTAAAATTTCAGAGTTCTAAAGAATGGTTCAGTTGAGCGTATTGAGTGATGAAATCGTGGTGGGTTTAGCGACTCTGAAAATTCCACAGCTCTAGGTACGCTTCACCACGATGAAACGTCAAGTGTCTAATACATATGAGACAGTGATCAAAATCAAACATAGTTGCTAACTTGTGACTGGTAATTTGGAACTAAGGTATTAATCTTGTCGATTGCAAACATGTCGTATTTCGTAAAACGAAAACGTGAAAAAGCTAAAATATAAAGTTGACATTATGTTTGCCTCCTCTAGGTATGGATTGGGTGACAGCAAATCACACCAAACCAGCAGTCGCTTCCATGTCCCTTACTAGTGGATATGATGTTGCCCTGAATGAAGCCGTCGGAAGAATGTACGATGCAAATGTGACCGTCGTGGTTGCTGCAGGAAACAATAACGATAACGCCAGTCTCTACTCTCCTGCTAGTGCTAAATCTGTAAGTCGTGCATTGTACATCGTCACCAAATACTGCGAGTGCGAATTGTAACGTCGAAAAAAAAAAAAGATGGTCCCAGAATTATGCATTAAATGACTCTGCTGATAACGGTGGTTTCTTCTGTAAATAGTTTCATTAATCTGTATTTTGCTTACCCTCTCTGCTAACCCAGAGCAGTCACAAGTGTCATGTAAACTGTAAAATGGCAGACGTGAAGGAAGGGTGGGGGAGGAAGGGGGGAAGGAAGGATCTAGGGCTGGTGGAGACGAGGAGTCTCATCTGTATCATGCTACTTGAGAATTCCAAATCGAACTCATGCATCAATGGATAGGATGCCAACAATGACCTTTAACTTAACACACGTATACCTGGAAAATTCTGTCTTTTATGGTGCCGGCTGGCTCAAAAAGGGTGTGCTTCATTGCAACTGCAGATGATTTTTTTTTTTATCCGATTGGTATTTTGTCTATTCTGTATATAATTCGCATGTAATTTTCTCACGAAAAGGCTATAACCGTCGGTGCAACCGATAGAAACGACAAGAGGGCTTCTTTCTCCAACTTTGGAAAGAGCGTCGATATCTTCGCTCCTGGAGTCGCTATCGCCTCTGCTTGGATTGATTCCGACACTGATTCTACAACCATCTCCGGTACTTCGATGGCTTGTCATCACGTCGCAGGTGAGTCTGCTATATTGTCATAAAAATCTAGCGGAGATCATCTGTACTGGAAGGAACAAAACAAAAAAACAAAAAAAAAATGGTCATACCGCAAACCAATTGGCCGGGTAATTTCTTTAAAATAAATTGAGAAATACAATATCTTAATATTTATGAAGTTGTCAAAGACGGTTTTGCTTTCTCTTCTTTAGTACTTTTAAAAAAGACAGACATCGTGTGTAAAGTTTGAAAAAGTGGGTAACGGAAATGATTTTTTTTTTCTATTTGAGGGGGTTGACTTCCTATTCGGAAATCTCATTGAGCAATAATTATTGCTCCCGTTTTATCTGAAATGTGTGCTTATTTAAAAATGTGAAAAAGAAAATGAATCAATATCGCTGCTGTATTAAGCACTGTCTTCTTTTTTTGCATTTTTGGTCTCTCAGAATCTTGTCATTCCAATTTCATTTATCAACGTAACTAAAATCGTCGCGATACGAACACACACACACACAAAGAAAAAAAAAACTGTTCTAAGACCATAACTCGGGATTCGAAGTTATAGTCATGCTTAATATCATACACATCAAATAACCCCCATGAATCGTCTGCATGAAGCAATGTTACCATTGGAACTTGACGGCGAGATCAAATGTAAGTGTTACGAAATAATTCTCGTATTTGAATCATTACAGGTGCAGCTGCTCTAGTGCTAGGTGTTCACTCCGATGATCATCCATTTGACATTGCATATCACCTGCTAGAGGAAGCTACAGATAATATCGTGGAAGACGCAGGAGAGGGCAGTCCTACTTGTCTCTTGTTCGTCGGTGAGTTGAAATTCCAGTGACAGAAATGACAACCAGGATTAATAAAAGTGAAAGCTCGGCGAATTTTGCTGCTGAACTAGACGGTCCTCTACTGGTTGAACTCCAAAGAGATCTGACTGCCATGTGATTATTGTTATGATGATTCAAAAGTATAGAACATTGACTAATCAATAAAAAAAAACAATAATCGATGGTCGAAAGGCTATAAAATGATCGTAAAAAGAAAAGTGTGAAAAGTTAAAGAAAAGAGTTTTAAAAAAAATGCTCTGCGACGGTAGCAGAAAAAAAACCGAATAAGAAATGAGAAATAAAAGTAAATTGTTGTCGTTTGAATAATTTTAAATTGATTAAAAAAAAATTAAGTAAAAAAATTAAGAACTTTAAATTTGCATGTTTTGCATATTTTTGTAGAGTTATTTTAGACTTAAGTTCACATTCGTCCGATTCAGATAAATTTTTAAAAAATACATAGGAACTTGTCAGATCCGAAAGGGCGTGAAAGAAATAGAAAGTAAACAAAGAAATGTGTGATATTCTGAAGAAAAAAAAGAGAAAACGTTAGGTCAATGGATAATGATTACCCATACTACACGCAATGCACATTAACAATGAACCCAACGTAAACGCACAGTTATCAGAGAGCCTGCAAAAGATATTAATTCGCCCTTTTCTTCTTCTTTTTTTAATCCATGTTGCTAGGCGAAGATCATGAAGAACACGACCACGAACATGAACATGGTCATGAGCATTAGACGGACGGGATCGTTAGATTTCAACGATCACGTGATTAATCTGTCAACGATGAGATTAACAATGGTGAATAAGCCGCGGTGCATGGTGGGATTTGGTGTGATTTCTGATTAATTGAAATGTCAAATAAAATCCTGGTTACGCCAAAGCAAACGTCCTCGTCATTCTTCCTCATCTTCCTCTCCTTTGAAACTTTGGATGTACGAACATCTCCACAGCGTGTGCATTTACATTGCGACAACATTAGTAAGAGGGGGGGGTGCCATAATTGGTATATATTTTAAGGCATGAATCATCGTTAGACATAACTGAGATATCTTCTTTCTATTGTCACTAGCTACAAAAAAAACACCGAACCATTTTCTCTCCTCTTCGAAAGCCGCCGTAATTCCAGACCAAATGTCGGTGTCGGATGGAACTTTCAATTGAGGTGGTTGACACTAACATTGATATAGGCCTTTACGTACACTCACCACAGCGACCGGTTCCTTCAATTGTTAAGCTTAACAACTGAAAGTAAACTAGTATAGATGATAATAATAATAATAACAATTTTTTTCGACGAGCAAGACGTTTTTATTTGAACTCACTAGAAAATTATACCTTCAGAAAATAAAAATGACAGGAACTTTTCTTGTACTACCCCGAATATCAGCCTCAAACTGCCAAGTGTTCATGCGTGAAATGCGAAGACGATTGACAACGGAGGCCCACTTGCATTGGCCAAGGATGGCTCCGGCTATTGGACAAATGTTTTTTTTTTAAACCGAACATACATAATGCTAATTACATATCGTCATCGATGTCGAAAAATTATATATACGCAATGATTATTGGATAATTATCGGATTATCGGATAATTCAGTAAGTGTTACGAGGAAACTTTTTTTTTGGGGGGGTCTAGTGCACTACGACACATCTATGGTAGCCGGCAAATGTACACTAGAAATGAATTAAATCGTTTCGTATGAAAGAAGCAAGAACGAACCAGAATATTTAAAGGGGAAATCAGGGTTTATTTTTGACAATTTATTTCACTACAATTCCCCACCGGTATCGTAATGAGTTATAACTAATAAATATGATCACGATTATCTCAAAACATGTGGACAATTTCGAGAAACGAATGCACGAACATCATGGGAAACGTAAACATTCGGTTGTGTTTATTCACATAACGTCATCTCAGTCTTACACTGTGATTGGTCATCGTATAGAGGAGGCTGTCTTGTCTTGTAAATGAACGTTTATGCTTTGTACCCGACAAATTTTAATAGTAATCATTAAACATTAATCAACGCAATAATTAACGTTTCTTCTACCTTCAAACACCTCCCCCCAACGTCTCTATATTTCGGTGAGTTTAGAAAGAAAAATTAACCAAAAGGTGAATATTCTCAGTCAAACCCTTATTTCCTCCTTTAAGTAGAACTTACTAATACACGGAATACTTTAAATCTTGGTTCTGCAATGGACCTCTGACCAACTGATGGACGAGTCAATGTTAGCGAGTTAACCTGCCGGGAGGGATATGTCTCCAGAGCTAACCGCAAAGTGCAATACAGTAGTTTATCTCATTATTTGTCCTGTAATGATATCTTAACATTGCAACTATTGTTCACTGCGTCCAACTTAAAGCGATGTTTAACTTATGCAACGATGGTTTTCTACCCGTGGTTAATCAATACAATTACTCTAAGGTGTAGTGATGATTCTCATACATCACAGATACCGTAACACATGGGAGCTAATGCGGACATTGTCCCCTAAGCCCCACGAGGACTGCACTTCATTTACTTACTTACACTACATAACTAATTATGTAGGTTAATCACGTTGATCATGGTTGGTCGTCGACTACGTCACAAGCCACAGAGATCACAGTCAATTACATCATAATGGCCGCGCCCTTCGTGTACGTACATAGTATTAGAATCTCTGTTGGGTGGGAAGTTCGAACATACCATGTTGCTCATTAGAAGTTCATTTCAAAACGTCAAGAATTGAATGAAAATGGTTTGAAAAGTCTTAAATAAGTCAGAAAACATGTTCCTTGACTGGAATTCCCCTTTAAAAGCTTGTTAAGTCGTACTTTAAAGTATCAAACTTTGGTCTTAGACCCGTGTTTAGTGGATTAATCTTTACATGATGAATACCCGGATCTTTCGGAGATTTCTCCCCTTGGTTCCCCCCCCCCCCCCCCCATGGATGCTCCCACTGGTCTTGAAAATATCTTTTTAGACCTGTGTATATAGATGATTGAAATGTACCTTTAACATGATTACTTTAATAAATCACAAATACCATAAAAAAAAAAACAAGCACCCGAGTGTTTTGCCCACTTGGTCGCCACCAAGACCTCGGGCTTGATAGGTCTAGCGATGCCGGTGTTATTTGGGGCAGAACGTACAGCAAAACCGGTGTGACTCCACAATGCCGGAGCAGCTCCCCCTCCCTTCAAATGAAAAGTTTAATGAGCTCCACCGTTCATTCATAATTATTATAGAAAGGGCAGATGTCAAATTACGTAACTAGTGGAGAAACTGGGATCAGTAACGGATCAGTTGTGAGCACGTGCACTCCTTCCATCTCTCTCACCATCCCCACCCCCCCCCCAAAAAAAAGAAAAAAAAAACGAAAATGCCAATTGCGTATTCAGTGTAACTTGACAGGTATCTCACGCTTGATCATATGGTCACGGATTTGGGAAAGATATAAGTACACGATGAACTGGGACTTGAAAACAGTCTGTACTGTATTCCTATGGACCCTTAAGGTCATGACGCTCTCTTTAGAGAAATTCTCCCATAATGCATAAACCTCGTGCCATGCACCACCTCCCATGCAATCGATTGCTGAATCGGCCCCCGTTGCGATACTTCCTCCCGGTGACATGTCCACTCTCGTATACAAGAGAGATTTCGAAGCTCCGAAATTTTCAAATTTTTCGAGAATTAAAACAAATTAGTACGAAATTATGCATCTAAGGTATCACAATAGGTGACAACTCTTAACATCAATAATTGAATATTTCAAAGAAGAAGCAAAGAAAACAAAGTCTCATTCTAAGGTCCCTTTTAAACTATCAGTACTGCATTTTCTCGCCGCGAACTATTCCGTCCTTCGATTAGTCCTGTAGACTTATTTATGTCAATAAACTCTCCTATTGATTCAACACGCTATAATTCGCTTGAAATATATTATTTAAATGACGTCACAATGATGAACACAGTGCTATATGAATTTATGTCTTTATAATTGTGACACGTTTGGAAGGAGACCATATCATGCAGATACTCTAAGAGAGCCTCATTATTCACGTTGCCGGGACACTGAGAGATGTTTAGGTTCTGATGACACGGGGCGGGGGGGGGGGGGGTTGCCTGTGGTTTTCACCCGTTTGGTGAAAAGTGTCTGGTCAGGGATTTTCAATAATGAGTGATTTTGACATTGGTGACTCTGTCGTTGTTGCTTTGGTTTGTGTGTCAGATCTTCAGAATACCCTAAGTCGACCACTTACCTAAGACACGTCCCCGACGAGTCTAGTAAAACTATCGGGATTTTTTTTTTTTTGTTATTACGAGCAAAGTGAGTCAGCACCTTTTGAAAAAAAAAATACTTGCATGAGTATACATGATGGACGAGGAGGCTTCAGAATTGAACTCCATTTCAAACGAAGTTGCAGCGTGCTTGCTCACGGTGAGGTGGCATTGGAATGAATTGCATTATATTCCTTCTCATATAGTCTATAACTACGACTGTTAGGCCTGCGGAAGACTATAGTATAGTACAGTGCGTAGTTTGAAAGATTGCCACGGTATAGGTTGTACGTACTGCCATGCATGCTGGACTGCACGTGAGCGCAAAGCAATTAGTAATACCCTTTTAAAGGTACTGGATCACAGTGCGATTCTTGATTTAGGATTAGGAGGGGGGGGGGGCGGACAGCAGAGAGCGATCTTCGAACCCACTGTCGTTTCAATTTCCATTCCCTGAAGTATGTCTCTCTCGATTCTTTAATTCAGAATAAGAGGGGAAATTCTGCTATCTGTTACACGTCTTCACTTCGTCTACATCGCAACGAGTCATCATCATTTTTTTTTCCAACAGCGATTGAAATATTGTGCTTCTCGCAATAAATTATTTCGATGAGTTCTGGGCCAAATTGAACAGTTCGAACACTACTAAAAAGGTACGAACGTTCCATCAAACACTCCCCAGGTGTCACCGGAGCCCGAAATGTCTAAATGAAAAGGTATTTCTCCTTCTGGGGTGCTTTCGAAGTCAGTGTCCCCAAACACCATTATAACCGTTAAATACCTCCGCATAAATAGGTGGCGCACATCGCGTATGTTAAAAAGTCATTGCTAAGAAGTGGGTCAATTTTTACCCCTCCCGTGCCACCCCTGCTTTACATCGTAATGGAACAATAACAAACCCGAGATTACAAAATGATTAATCTTTTGCAATACACTACCTAGGCGACTGGGATTCCCCATTCCAGTAAAGCGTGTCCAACCCCCCCCCCACAACCCCCACCCTATTTCTTATCAGCCCAGAAATGAAACGCTGTCACTTATTAAAAGTTTTAAATACAATTAACTTCAAACTGTCAAACATAGGCACTATTGTAATCTTGCACCTATAACAACCTTGCACCTTGCACCTATTATAATCTGTAATGTGAAATTTCGCAGCAAAGTTTAGATAATGCAACCCCCACCAGCTAGACCCCAGTCCCAGGAGTCCTTGCGGCAGGCAATCCTTGCACCTATATATAGACACGATACTTGAAGAGGGCCCGTCCTGGTGGTCACCCTGATACCCTTAAGAGTATGCATATCTGAACAGAACTATTTTAAGCCCGCTAAAAACTGTAGGTAGCCAAATGCACACACAGTGCACGTAGCATTGGCGCATTTTCAACTTTTTGTTCGAAAACGGCGTCCACAAATTGAAAGTAATTGGACATTTTTTCCCCTCCACACGATCTCGAGTGCTGATAACAGAGGTCCGACAACCGTTTCGATGGCGTCATTCCATGTCTCAAATCAAATTTCTCTTCATTCATAGCTTTCCAAAGTATAAAGGCAAAATAAAATTGATTTTATTCTCTGATTTTATCTTTGGTGTTCGAATCTGTTCTCTCAACTAACGGCGAATTACAGTGGGCCGTTTTAATCAGTTCGGCGAAATTGTTGGGTAGCGGCACCACATTTCCGGGATATGTAAGCGCCAAAGAAATTTGACCGGGATGCTCAAGGCTCAGAAATGTAGGTCGACTCATGTTAGAAGGCTACATCAGTCTTCCGCGTCGATGGGGGAGGTACACTAAAACATCCCTCCCCCCACACACACACTTTTTGTAACCTGAGATGAAGCAAATAACAGCAATATACATTATTCTTATAGGAGTGCAAGTTTCCTACGTTATGTCGAAAGCAATAGACAAATTTTGCAGAAATTAACAAAGCCAGAGAGACCGACAGGCGAAATTTCCTGCAATCTGGGAGGCCTATTATTTTCTCTTTTTTTTTCGTACGCTGTGCATGTCTATGTAGAGAAAGTATAAAACCTTAATGGAGTCATTGCTTTTCCCATTTTAAAGTCTACATATAGGGAGCCTCAGGTCTACTGCTGTAGCTGACGTAATTCCGCTTATTTTATGATAAAACTAAAACCTATCTAGTCAGCAAAAATGGAGAGTAAGCGGCTACGAGCTGTGAATATAACTAATATGCACAACCTTAAAATATTTTCTCTTTTTGTACCAAATGCAAATGGAGAACAAACGTTAGGGGTAGTCTTGTTGTACCTATGCATCTGCACCTGTTTTACTATTTTGATATGTAAGGAACCGCAAATCATCCCCCCCCCCCTAAACCATTATAAGCGGTTCCAGAGCTGGCCTCAGGACCCCGGGCACCACGTACACTTAAGGCTGAGACGCAAGTTCGACGTGTGCTCGGTATTAGGTACACAAAGGCTAGCGGGGAAACAAGAAGATTATTTAATCGTGTTTCGTAAAAAAAACTGAGCGAGGCTTTTCATCACTGCCGGGAAGGGGGGGGGGGAGTATGTTCAGCTGCACATTTTGCCAAGGGCTAAAAACATAAAAAAGATGCATAATTCAATGATATGACTTTCATATGACGTCTTATCACTAACAATTTGATGTAGTTTTTCATAGAAGGAATCTCGTCATATTGCGAAATTGCAGACATAAGATCCATATTTAAAGGCCGGCTATACATGCATCTTAGAGCACACGGGAAGTTCCGTTGCCGGCCATCTGGGAGGTTTGCAAAGCCCACAATTTTCTTGTACGCTCCGCGCCTACCGACGGTGGAGCTCCGCTATAGTACTGCCACGGAACTCACCCTCCACCATGTTCTTTGTCCTTCCACCAATTAAGGAAAAAAAATAGTCCATCGAATGTCCCCCCCCCCCCGACTTTCAATATCAACCTGACATTAATGACAAGCAGGACATCAGTGGAGGAAAGAAGAGAAGTCGCGTCACGTCACGTCATGAGAAGAAATCAGTTCTGTATCTAGAGGGCGTAGACAGCGGTTAATTGGCCCCCTTCCTTCTTCTTTCTATACTGACCTAGGTCAAAATATGAGATATGCCCCCCCCAAGGATGATGGCAAAATGATGACAAAATAAATGATGATGACGAAATAAATACTACAAGATATTCGGTTGCATAAGATATTTGGTTGCATTCAACATCATTTGGGGGGCGCTTCTAATTCTTCATTTCCCAAGGGGATCCCTAGATTCCTCTTCCAAAGAAGAGACACCAGAATCCATCGGGTTCAGCCAACCCTCCCCCTCCGCCCCCCCCCCTCTTTCCTGACAAAATTCCTTGCTGCCCCCTGTTATGCTGTAGCTTCTATTCCTTGTTTCATGACAATCAGGCACGGTCAGTGTAAGCTGTTGTACGTATCGACGCAAATGAATTTTGTAAACAACAAAGTGTACCTTGCCAAGGAATGAAAACGTTTTCTTCTTCATAAATGTAGTCTATACTTTTTTTTTTCCTAAGACGTGAGTGATTATCATTAAGGCAATACCATCACTGGTCAGATTCCATTAGTCTTCTGAAATGATGTGTTAGGTCCGTGTAACGTTAGATAACGCAGTATTACTTTCCCACTTCACGTCTCTTAATTCAATGAATTAAAGGGAATAAGCACACTACTCTTCCCTGCTTTATATTGAAAGAAGAATCATCGCAATGTTGCAATTCTCTTCTTGTTTCTCATTTATTTGCCATTATAACTTTGCTGACTATCAGTCTGTGGTTTGAGAGCATTGCAATATAAGCACAGCGAGACGTTAAGCAATTCAACAACAACAACAACAACAAAAATTGTCGCCTAATGAGAAAGAGCCTTTCATGAATTAGCATGGGTAAAAAATTTCGATTTGGGATAATTGCATCTACCTCTTTAAGGTCAAATTAATGTCACTTATGGTTAAAAATTTATTTGCAATGAAGGTGAACCCTTTACTGATGTAGGTGAGTTCACTTCATGTCGTCTCCAGCGTCTCCGCATGACCATTATTATCGATGTTACCAACTTTCTTTCGTTTAGAAATTTTCTTTCTTATTTTTTGAGAAGTCTCCTCATGGTCGACTCATGAAATATATCGCGGTTTTACTAAGGAATTAGATCGTTTAAAAACACATACAAAATTGTTCAGGAAAGAAATACCTCTTCTTTCAAGTGTTTTTCGTTGAACTGGCGTGAACGTTTCAATTCATTGCATCCCATTTATTTATCTATCGAGTGTGCATTTGGTCTTCGAAATAATAGTGTTTAAGGGAAATGATATATTCTTCATTCGAAAAGCAGGTAACGGTTTGATGATCCGGAATATCCTCTCTTCATTAACAATGTATTTTTTTTAATATAGCAACCATATCATTGTAATTTATTACTCGCAGACTGAAAAACAGTCATGTGGAATTTAACGCAAAATAAGATTCTGTCATTTGTGTAATCGAGATCGATTTTCTTTTGTTCATCCTTGTGACCCACTACATGTTCCTAACACAAAGCAGTTTGTACTGTGTAATGGACGTCACTAATCTGCAGTTAATACTGTATCCGCTTGGGAAATTGGCTGTTATCGTTGTTAAATGTTATCGAAATATGTGAAAGTGTAAGTGATACTGTCTTCACATGAGACTCGAAAACCAGTTCAAATGCTTTTTTACGGCCGAACAGGGGGTAGAAATCCAATATTTACACTGTTAAAAATGTAGATTGTAAAATGCAAATTTACGGAAAATTAAATAGAGAAATGCAAAAGGAATGCGAAAGCATGTGGTAGATATTTGCGAGAAGCTTGTCTGCATTTCTCCTTTATTTCTTTGTTTTATTTTCTGTAAATTTACAGTTATTTTTAACAGTGTACATATCACGACTTGATAGCAGAAACCGTCTCCACTTCAATCTTCTGTTTAGGGTACGTGACTACGTGAATGCCAAATACAAACACAAACTAAACTGTGTCTCTCTCATGTTATCGTACTCTGTGGATTGGGAAGACTGCACTTTCATGATGAATGGAATTAATTAGAAATCTCGGTTTTCTGGCTTAGTTTAATAGATAGCAACTCGTCTCGCCTTAGTTACACATATTTGCATGCGCGCATGGCAACTAAGAGATCCGTAGCCATGATGTATGTACAACAGCTAGGGCACCTCGCCATTTGACCTTCAATCGACCAAGTTATGATGTTTGCTGACTGAACGAATGAATTCCCCTTGAGGTGATAGAAACAAAAAACCTTAAGACGATGAGGTAGGTGACGAGATGGCCCACCAATATCCTCTCTTTTTTTTTAGTGTAGTTTGAAATTTAAAAATCACTTGTAAGTAATTTTATAGTATCACGAATACTGAGAGGGTCATTTCTGTACCTCTTAATCTCTTCCAAGCGGTCCACTTCACCCATGATCAAGTACGTAGCCAGAACACTTGTTTTATAAGCTGACACGTGAATAAGGGGCACCCCACCATTTTAAACTGTATTAACTTATAGCAAACAATTGAAAGTCGTTGACCTTGTTTCATTTCCAACAAATTCATTGTGGTGTCCCCTATTTGTTTTTTGTTTGTTTGTTTTTTTGCGTTGACGCGAATGTACAAATTCGAAGCAACAGAACAAAGGAAAGATGATTCTTTTCAAGTATCACTGTCCCCCAAATTAATATTTAGATTGTATTGTTACAGGAAAGATTTCTTCTCCCTACAGTATTCAATCACAAGACATGGTCTGTCATTCATTTTCAAGAGAGGGAGAGAAAGAAAAAGAGAAAGAGAGAGGTGGAGAGTGAAGTGAAGAAAAAAAAATAAACAACGAAGATCAAAGGAAGAGGATGATGAGCTCTGCAAATGACGTTGTCATGACTTTATTCATATTTCAATAAAACAAAATCATTCAAATTCCATCACCGAAGTTTATTCACCACCATTGTTAACCTCGTCATGATCCGATTTATCACGTCATGATCCGATTTATCACGTCATGATCCGATTTACCACGTCATCTCGTCTCAAGTTAATGTTCGTGGCCATGTTCATGATCATGGTCGTCATGGCCATGTTCGTCATGGTCATGTTCCAAGTCGTCTAGAAACACGGAGAAGAGAAAGACAAAGTAAGAATTACTACCTTTGCTTATTTACTGTATGTGATTAAGTCAAAGGAATATCCATCCCCGTGGGGGATCTATGGCAGTAAGAAACAATTGAGACAACATTACCAAGTTGAGCAAGAAACCATTGGGACAACATTACCAAGTTAAGTGAGTTAATATAGTACCGACTTACTCACGTGTGCCTCCTACGAAATTGTTGACCAGAGGCATTACTGAATAACCAAAGTGTATGTAATAAACCGTCTCTACAGTTTACGATACCATGTTGGGAGCGATTCAACACAACGAATTATTACCGTTGGTGTGATCACCACATCCTCCATAATAGACTCAGCAATGTTGTTCAGCATCGCCTGACGAGTGGAGTTATCCACGAAACTCAAAGTAGCGAGTCATGAATAGCTTGTTTTATCAATCAGAACATCAACAAAACCGCCACTTTCTCTCGCGAAAAACTCCTTAGTTACGAACACAACTGACAAAACGCGTGCATTCCTTTTGTTAGTACCTGATTTCCTAGATGCACAGTTCTCTTCAAGGATCACAAGACTCTCTGGTGCAATCTTAGGTTTACCGACTGCCCTGACTTTGCCCTTCCTCCTGTCTTTACACTGAAATAAACACCCTTCCTTAGGTCTACAATAACCACGAGCAGGTAACCCCCATCCCCCAACCCTTGCCTAAGAATAAACCTTGCAACACCCTCCCCCCCCCCCCGGTGTATATTATGTAAACATACGGATATGCTCTAGTAATACCACCCTGCACTAACATCATATTAGTTAGTTTACATGTCCTGGTCTCTTGGTCCATTTGTAATTCTCCTAAGGAAGTTCTGCAGCATATATGTACCACATGCGAATTACGTTGGCGAGACAAAAGCCAAATTCAGACACGGTCAACAGTTCCAAACAAACAATACATAAAAATTCACAGCCTCGCACAATCTCCCGACACAAGACCCTATGCAACCATGACATCGACAATCTAAGAGTTTGCATAATAAAAAGAGGCCTCCGGCTCGGCTCGGAACGAAAATCCTTTGAACTTAAACTGATCAATAAGCGAGCTACCCCGGATAATGGTCTCAACAATGAATAATAACACTCGGGTGCATTCCACTGTATGCCATGAAATTCCTGTCCAAGCCTGTGGCGGCTATTACTCCTTGTATATACACTGACGAGAAAGGAGGTGCTTTTTGTAAAAAAAAAAAAAAAACTTTGTACTTTGAGTTTAAATTATGTGTGAGAAGTGATAGCAGAGGAAATTATGAATAATTTACACTGCAGACATGAGATCTATGTTTTATGTATTGGTAAATACGCAAAGAACAGTTGAGAAATGCAGTTTCCGGCCATCTGGGCGACCTGAAAATTTTCTCGCTTATTCTCTAATTGTAAGCGAGAAGTGTGCCGTTCTTTGTTCTATTAAGTTTTGCATTTGAAAGAGAACGAAATGATTCGAAAAATTGCTTTAAACTTGGGGTTTATCTTAGCATATTTACGATGCACGGGGCTACATGTAGAACCAACCTGTCTCCTTATGTAGTGGTCGGCAGTGCACGCCTAATAGAATAACCACCTCCGCAAAAAAGTGCTTTAAGTACGCCACTGTCTACCACACGACTTTAAATGACAACACACAAAAAGAGCAAGAACACTATATATCTCATAGAAAATCGTACGGGTTGCCTGCCTTAATTCGGCAAAGAACCTGAAGCCGTTTCCTCACCCTGTTTCCCGGTGGGTTAATAGGACTACTCAGTTCTTGCAACCAGTAGTCGGTGTGAGACAAATTCATGCATCGACATTAAAATATCTTAAGAATTTGGTGATACCCATATCCAATTCTGGAGTTACATTTGGTATTCACACACAACGACCATGCAGTAGAGAACCGAGTGCTTCCCGGCACACCTTTCAGTAAATTGTCTGCCTTGGTTTGAAAAGCAGATGATTCAAAATACCGACTACGGAGCTCGGTATAAAGTCGAACTTCTTGGAACTTTCAACTGGAAAATTAAAGCGATTACGTGAGTGGGCAAATAGTAAAAAACATTGAAATGTCATCTCCAAAAGTTTGATAAGGCTTTTAATTACACCATTCAGACAATCTGGGAAAATAAATAGGTTTCAGTTGGTTAATTTTGCCATATGATTTCGAATTCTTCTAACATAACGACAAAGAGTGTAGGAATACAATAATGTAGTGGTTGACAGTTTTCATTCAAATCAACGGTGTGCGTCTTTGAACAAGCCAATGGGAAGTGTACTAGTATTGAATATTCAGTTAGCCAAAACAACTTAGGATCACTGACACAGCAATTTTGTGATCAGTTCGTAGGTTATTTTTAAATACAGTGCTTCCTTTCACCAAATACTAGAATTTCCGATACCGACCAAGGAGAGACAACTTGAGTAGTATGCTTTTGGTACACTGGTGAGACTTTTACTGTTGCATATTCATGATGTAGGAGCTTGCAGTAAGAACCATTAATTTTCAAATATGATTTCTGTTTTTTACTGTTTTTATGCCAATCTCGTTGCTTTTCATGTCTTTTTCCTTCATTGAAAGATATAGTCCGTTCATGTACAACCTCGCGTGTACATTTAAAAATAAAGAAAAAGTAACAATCAAACATAATCTTCTCTTTTTGGTTTTCAGTACACATTCAATCTCTTTAAGGTTTTAAGTTAATCCTTTTCCCCCACAACATCTCCATAAACCACGCTCTCCACTCCATCCCCATATACTTCATTAAGTAATATGCTGGAAACCGGAATTACTTTCAACACTCTATATGCCATGCACAAGCCTGATGTACCACGATTGACTTTCATTGACAGCATAAATTGATTACTTTTGTAAATTGATTACTTTGATTTGTTAATTGATAAATCGAGTATTTTTGGCTTTTCGTGAGGATAAGGTACAACAATTTTACCTTTCGTATAATGGCTAACGTTCTATCATTGCACCTACGAATGTCTATATTGGTTAAAATGTGTTTTGGTTTTCCTTCTTGTTCTGTGAAATTAAATTGGTGACCCCTGATACAACCGATAACCTATAAATCAAGAGATAATGAAAAAAAAATACTGGTAGTTAGATCAAAAACTGATAACGCAAAACCGTCTTTGAAATAAAGTGAAAATTGTTCACGCAAAATGTTAACACTACTTGACGACAATTTCGTTAGGTCGTACGTGTATGTATAACATACGTGGAAATAGACATACATGCGCATACCTGTGTGTATGTGGGTCAATGTGTGCGGAGTCATGTAGCTAGTGTAGTCCACACTATCACACTCTAAATCCACTATGGTCAAAATTGACCAAAGATTGGATTGACCCAAAATATGGTGAACTTGGTCAACGTAAACTACGTGTAACAATTTGACCATATTTTGGGTCGGTGCATATAGTCGACCAATCTATAGTGAGAGCAGGGGGCATGAATGTATGTCACTTACTGTTTGTATCATGCAGCAGGTACTCATTATCCAATGTCGAGTTCCTCTGGTCAATTCTGTCAAGACCCCAAGAGGCAACGGAACTGCTTCTCACCACTTGATCTTCTTGAACGTATTTGACAAAGTCGAGTCGTCGAACCTATTGTCAAAAAGAACAAAAAGAACAAAAGAAAACGAAAACTGTTTATTGTGTAATGCAATAAGAAGCAAAGTCTGAAATATACACCATCCATCACAATACTGTTATCGTTCGATGGAATTGTATATCACAGTTCACTTGCCATACCAGAGACGAAAAAAAAAAAAGAAAGCCAGAGAAAAATAAAAAGCAAGAAAGAAAGGAAAGAAAGACCTAGAATACATCAACATGTCTTACTTTTGAAAGTCACTCGGATAGCATTTCCATTTCCCTTATATTCCCACACGTTATTCCTGCAGCAAAAGTATTTCAGTCAAATGTGACAATTGGTGTTCTCTAGTAGCTTTCAGTGATAATTTAAAACATTTCAATTTTATTTGTTGATAACATAAATGTCATGTAGCATCACTGCAGTCGGACTGTACAGTAGTGAAAACAGATAAACCACGTCAGCCACTTTTTGCCATTCACTCACGGCTAGTGTTACATCCAACACCACTTGTACGGTGCCAGTATCAGTAACAGGATCGTCTGCTATGATTATCTCCTTCTACCATGTACGAGTCCTCTACGCTTACCTGAGCACCTCAGACGGTCAGTTAAAGATGTTGATAAGAAAGGAAAATAAGAAAGAGTATGCCAAATGTTGTACTTTTCAGTACTCTAACCTAGTGAAGAGGACATGGAAAATTTGAAAATGACTTTAAGTTGCTAGATCACCTGTGTCTTCCATCGACTACGTACTGGCTTGTTTTTTTTTTTATGTTTGCCACGTTCTTGGCAATTTTCACAACATCGAAGTTGATTATAGGTGATGTGAATGTGACACTGCGCGATCATTTAGTGTAAGGCGTTCCATTCTCCTTTTGACCTTGGTATATGGAAGAGATATATATAAAAGCATGCTACCAGCATACCTCAAAGAAAAATGAACAACTTTGACTGCCACCCTGGCCTGTTTGGAGAACCAACAGCAAAACAATATTTGTGATTAAGATAAGTCTCATGACCAATAAAGATAAATGAAAGCAAGAAAGAGAGAGGAAGGGGGATAAAGAGGCAAGTAAAACATATTGGACTAGATTGTACTGCAGGAAGAATTTACCGCAATGCTTAAATCGGCTTTTCTTACCATTTCTACAACCGTTGAGGACATAGTTGCAGCAAATCCGTTAAGAGCCTCTCCATAAATACTGGTCAACACGTCATCCGAGAGATCTGAAGAAGGGAATATTCTCGATCTTGTTGACGGATGCTCTAGGTGTCTACTTTATATTGAAATAGAGAATTGAAGAAACATCATCTTACTAAAGCTGGAATTTCTTTTTAAAGTCAGTAATAAGGTAGTTTGCTTGACGTACGATACAACGCAATATATATATATATATATATATATATATATATATAATATATATATATATATATATATATATATATATATATATATATATATATATATATATATATATATATATATATATATATATATATATATATATATATATAACTTAGGGAAACGAAAATAAACTGTTCTTAGTAACATACAAGTAGCTAAGAAGGCACTTGCGGTTGAGTAGGTTAGAAGTTTCAAAGTCGTCTTCAAGTTTACATGCATGGTTTGTGTTCGACCTTTATTTTTTGGTGATTAAGATTCTCTTTATACAAAGTCAGCCAGGACTTTTGACAGCGATGAAAATAAATCTGTAGTAATAGTTTCGACCCTTGATACTTTCGGTACATTTTCACATGAGCTTCAATATTCGATTCCTCAGTCCAAACAGATTTATAGTTTCAGCTAACCTGGAAGACAACGATGTATGAATTCTCGATTTTTTTCCTGGCTTGTGTAAAGAGGTGCCAGCATCTCACTTGCCGCAGTGGCAAAGAACGCGATGAGCAAGAATGTCATGGCGCTGTATTGATTAAAAAGAGAACTCGTTAGAATAAAAGCATAAAACTAATTGATTTCCGACTTTGAGCCAATCAATATTAAGATGTTTATTTACTTTCCAATTCTTTTAGTAACGATCTAGCCTCTTTGTGAATCGAGTACTAATAGCCCAATTGGTGCACGTAAGCTAATGGCTCTGGCTCCTCAGCTCGGACCATGTGGTAGAGTCACTGGGAAGTTGTAGAACCCACAACCGTCTCACTCTTCTGTTGATAGACTGAGAACGAACTCGTTGTCATTCTCTGTACCGGTACGTCACATGAATTCCTGTACAGGTGTTACCGACTCTCTCTGCTTCGTCAAAATCATGTTATCTCTATGTGCATTTGTCATCGCCTCATCGCCATCACCATCATCATGATTTTTTTTCCGATATATATATATATATATATATATATATATATATATATATATATATATATATATATATATATATATATATATATATATATATATATATATATATATATATATATATATATATATATAATAGGTTTATCTACATGTTCTGCTTGGACGTACAAAAAGGATTTTGTTGGTCCAAATATTTTCCATACTACTTATAAACATATGGTTATACTTTTTCTATGACGATCTGTTTTTGACTTGAAAAACATGCTAAGACCCGATTTGATTCTGATATCTGATTCATTTCTTCGGCAACCACCTAAAAAATGGTAGGTTCATACAAAAAATCTTAAAAGAGGAAAAACATTTTCTTTTTCAATTGTGTTGATGGCTATTGATTCGCAAGTACTATGTGCTTCGAGTGTGTATTTTGGGGGGCTTAATTTGTGTTAATCGTGGTGTCGACTTCTCCTGCGGCGGAGGTCCCGACCGCTATTTCAACAGAAAGTCCTATACAGTACAGGGAGGCAGGGATACGAAAGTCCAGAGAGATTGATTGGATTCATTCGACGGTTACACAGGGAGTGTACAACAATAGTATGTATAATCAAAGTAGTAGGTAGACTTACATGTAACTTTAGAAGCAATTTCTGGTAGTACCATCTTTTCAAATGCATAAAATTATCCTGAAATTTCATAATCTCCAGCTAACGTTTTTTTTTCCGACCAAGGTCGCTCTGAAAAGCTGGTAATTAGGGGATAAAGGTGGTGATGGGAAAGAGGGTTTGTAGTAGGGAGGAGTAGTGGTGGGGAGGTGGGGCTTGTCTCGTATGTGAATGACCAATAGTCATAAATAAGTGTACAGAGATTATACCTCGATAATTTGGAGGTTTGGAGTGCTGGACCTCTGAGAGCAGACTTTTCGCATGGTTCTTTTTGCATGTGCGAATCAGTGTAAATGTAGAACTTCCCAGCCGTTAAAAGTTGCAATCAAGCATTCTGCATGCTAGGTATTCTGTTTAGCTAATTGTACATTCCAAGCTATAGGTAGCAATCGAGACATGATTTTCCCTTTTCGTGTATCTGTGTCAGATAGTTTATGCTTGAAAAAATATTGCACTCCTGAGTGCAAAGGCAATGAATGAGGATACATTCATCGAAACTAGAATTGCTGGAAAAGCAAAATCAATCAAATCATTCAAGGAGCCCCGAAGAAACGGAAGTAAGCAAACGGTAATATGTTGCACTTCCCGAGAGTAAACACAAGGTTGGACGATGCTTTGCCCAAGTCCAATCATTGAAAATGAGGAGAAAGGTAAGGTCTCAGGGTTCGATCAAAGGGTTCGATCAAAGGTTTCTATCAATAGGTTCGATCTAGGTCTTGACCCGTCCAGTCTCGGTAGTGAGAATTCGAACGAGACAAATAAAAAAAAAAAACGGACCAGTCAAAACTCACTGGGTAAGTTCCTCGTCACACAACTCCCTTGTGCCGGTGGTACCGACACAAACAGGGCGGTACATGCATGCCATTTGTTCGATGGGGAGAAGATCCAAAATTCCAATTGGGTGGACTTTGTTTGTACTCAGTGGTTGTAGCAGTATGGTAGAAGTATTTAAAAGATATGTATATTTCATAAAACATATAAAAAGGAGACATACTCGAGGTATGGATACTGTCATTTCACAAGGACACCTGTCATGGTATGTTCCTGTAGGAAAGAGCTTTTAAATGGGCAGGGTAATCTACGTCACGGTATGGGTTTAACGGATAGGGATAATTTTCTAAGTACCATGTAACCTTAAACGTTAGCTTCTGCTGTATAGTTTGCATCTTTTGAAATGCATAAAATAAGTCTGAGATGATCCAGCAGATTTTCCTACCAACGTCTCTCTGATAGGCTTAGTTGAGGAGGAAATCTGGAGGTAAGACAGCAGAGCTACACACCCACTGGACGGCGCGGAGTGCGTACGATCATTTCTAAGAAACAACTGTACTATGTATAGCATAGCTCTGTAAGCACCGTCATATGACAGCTGTCATTCGTTGGGTAGTTCATACAAGACCTTCCATAATACCTTTGAATCCTATAACGAGGTTGGTTAGAGCTTTCTCTGAACCTCGAGCATGTGAGAATCGGTGTAAGTGGGGAACTTCCCAGTGCTGTTTTAAAAAAAAAAAAATCACCGTCCAGTTTACAAGTTGCATGTCAATCATTCTGTATGTAAGGTGTCTTGTTTTAAGAAATGTAAATTGCCAAACATACGTAGCAAATTTCCCGTTGTTCCCGTTGTTTTCTATGGTTGAGGTTTCATGCATGAGATCTTTGACCCTCGGAACATAGATCAGCAAATGAGGACATATTTATCAAAGTTAAAATTTTTGAATGGATTGTCAAAACTAATATAGGCATATCAAGCATATCCAGAAACGGACGTTTTGGGATGAATATGACCCACAATTTAAGACCTTGCTTTGACAAGGTTTAATCATCGCCGAAAGTTTGGTGAAATATTTCGAGTTCGATCTAGGGGCTTGATCAACGAGAAGGTTGGTGTTTCATTTGTGAGAGGATTTGCACGAGACGTCTAAACCAAAACGAACAGATGGAGAAGTTAATGCTTAAGAGCACACAAAGGCTCTTTATTGATGGACAGTAAAGAAAGACTTAGTCAACAGCAGATATCGAAATGAAAATAAGGTTACACTGTTTGTCTCCGTATGTGAAGAAGTCAGCGGAAAAATATAAAAACCAAAACAAAGCCTCTGATGAAGCCGAAATGGATATGATCTCTAGCAATATGAATTTGAAGATCCTAGGCAAGGATATGCACATGCATGGGTAAATGCATGGGTTTTAAATATTTTGAACCATTAAAGAAAAACAAAAGAAAAGAATGGACATGTGTAAAACAGGGAAATGCTCATGTGGATAAAAACAAAGAAAGGAAAGCAAACGAAGACAATAATTAAATGAAGTACATGAATAAATACATAAAATGCTTCTTAACTGGGCAGGAAATACTATAATATTTAATACAAATCGATAAAGGTAATTCCAGAAGGTAAGAGGAATTATCAAAAGAGGAAAATAGGTTGATTATAAACAAAGATTTAAGAGAATAGGAAGCGAGAAGACAAAAACGAGAAAGAAGAAACACAAGAAAAAATGAGATTTTTTTTCATACATATTTTTTAACTATTTACAACAAAACATCTCGAACGGTAATTTGTATTTCTACAAATATGAGAAAATGTCCCATCTTTTTTCTCTAATGTTAATGCAGGAATTTTGAACTTTGAAATTTGCAACGACACTTACCACGTCACTTAATCGTGAAGAGTCAATTTTGTTTTCAACATTTGAATGTAGATATAAAAAATATGCTCCCAAACAATATTTCATTCTAAAACATGTATGGGACACGGTTAGTTGTAAAAAATCTACAAAAAAATATCTTTGCTCAAATCCCATTTCCAAATCACTTGATTCATGTGAAGTATTAATCTGTATCAATTACCTTATACATACTTACCGACGTACATTACCTCTAGCAATTTCACGTATTCTTGCCTATCACTGGTGGACACCGTTGGTGACAGCGATAAGGCCGTGCACAGGGCAAACTCCGAAATTGGACATAATTTGAGGGTTTACCGCCCATCTTGCTGTTTATACATATTCCTGTTTATGTAGTTCCCACCAATGTCTTATTTAAAATAAAATATGTCTTATTTCCTAAGGCTTTGTACAGATATTCAGGGTGCATAATGAAACCTTCACTTTTTCTGAGCGTGCTTCAGAAGATTCACAGAAAACGCGTGGGCGTCAGAGTATTCCTCATATCCGCAAGCCCTGTCGACACTGTGGATCCTTTGAGTGCCGTGAAATGCGACGTTATGGGTGGCTCACTTCGCAGTGTTTCGCAGTGCTTAAGCATCTCGAGTTCTTGAACAATTATGCAGTAGATCTATATATGTTTACGTTGCAAACAGTATACTGAGTGAAGGTATTATCAATGCACTCGCAATGACATTGCTACCGGACGTAAACATTCAGTCCAGAACTGGTTGTGTAGCTTAAAATACCGGGTCACATTCATGGAAAGGCAAATGTGTAAAAGGTATGTTGACACCATGTACTACCACCACATAACACTGTACTATGCGTTACAGTAACTATAATCTTTGTCCGTGACATGTGACGTCATCAATCGAGCCGGACACTACATATCACACCTAGGCAACCACCCAACAAGTTTGAGGTTCATCTGACTCAACGTCTGAGAGGAGATCGTGACACAATTTTTCAAAGCAGTTTTGCCGTTTTGCCGTTTTGACCTTTTACCACGTGACCTTTGACCTAGTGAAGTCATCAATATTCAAAACAATATTGTGTCCTCTACTGCATATATATATGGTAGTTTTACAACTCGTAGGATATTCACCCACAGAGAAAATGCTAAAAACTTGTGGTTTCACGACCTGAGACCCGTGACCTTTGATCTATGACGTCATAGCAGTCTGGCAGATACGTTACAACATACCCTGGCACCTAGCTACCCAAGTTTAAAGTTTACTTACCGTCTAGGATAGTTGTACACGTTTAGAGCATTTTTGTCAATTCGATCTCTATTCACGTAAACATTGACATTGGTGACGTCATCAATATTTAAATAAAATCGTATTGCCTACTTTCCATTTATGGCAATTTTATCACTCTAGGATACTCACACATTGAAATAATGTTAAAAATGTCTTTTCCGTGTTCATGACCTGTGACCTTTGATCTATGAAGCCAACGGTGGGTGGACACTGGATGACATACCCCGGCACCTAGGCACCAAGTTTAAAGTTAATCAAAAGTACCGTTCTACGAGGAGATCGTGGTACACTTTTAGAGCATTTTCTCCGATATGGCCTTTAATCACGTGACCTTTAACCTAGTGACGTCATCACTATTTAAGAAAAAAATCTCGTATTGTCAACCTTCCATATATGGTAATTTTGTAACTCTAGGATATTCACACATTGGAGTCATGCTAATTATAAGAAGTTTTTTTTCGTTTTCATGACACTTTGCCCTATGGCGTCATCGCTCGGGCAGACAGTACACCGCTTTCCAGGGCACCTACCCACCGAATTACCGCCTAGGAGGAGATCGAGACACAGGTTCGGTTGTACAACACGTATATACACGCACCTACAAACCTACACACATTTGGACCCCTTCTCACCCCAATACCCCAAGTAGACAATCCCGATCCGTATCATTTCATAAGCGCTACTGGCCAATAAGTTTCGGTTGAAGATTATATTTAATATAATATATATAATATATAATATATTTAGTGTCATTTTTGGCGGCTTAAGCCGCTCAAGAAAGTGCAATATCTCCTCCCTGTATACTACGTATAGAGATGAGATAACGGCAGACATATCTTACTGCACATCCTCATACCAAAACTGAGTAAGCAAGAAGAAAAAAATGTTGACTATTCCGTTATACGTAACAAATCAGTAAAAAAGATACCTTATCCCACCATTTCATTATGAATAACAAATGATTAAAATATGTAACCCATCCAGAGGCATGATTAGTCACTTTTCATTGAAGAGAATACTTGTAACATGAAATTTATCTCATGTTCAGTTTGTAATTCTACAACATAGTTTTGAGTTTCTTATTTTTTTGGTGGGTGGGGCTTTTTCAAATTATCTCTGTATCATCAAATTCCTATTCAGTAATTGTATGCCATCTAAAAGCAAAGAAAGAAAAGCAGTCGATTAAGTTGGTCCACAAATATTATTCTACTTTGTTACACGTATACGTTGGAACGTTCTAGCAGTTCCCTGATTGACAGTGCGACTGGACTGTAGACTATGGCTTTGAATCATGGTAATATAGAGGTGTGTATTGTGTAGATGCAGAGCGTCGATAGTCTCTGCGGAGGAACCGCCACATAAACAGAGGTATGCGATACAAGGATGCTTCGATTGTCATGTAGTACAGCACACCATTAGGACTGAGTTTGACTTACTCAAGTCCAAAGTAAAATCCGGTTGTATTAAGCCACATACAAACCAAAATTTAACAAGAAACCGTGTTCCCGTCTACATAATCCGCTTAACACAATGAGCTCTGCAAACCACTGAATGTGGATGAAGAAACATTGAACGAAAGAACTGCCTCTCGAAAATAAGAAGGTAGGTACATAGATGCCTAGGTACTCTCCATGACGACATGGCTAGGACAATAAGAAGTATTGGTACTCGACGTTCTCCTTTAAACTCACCACGAAAGGAACTATTCCAAATCAATTGGACTTTTTAAAACAAAAAATACAATTCCCATGTCATGATATATTTTTTTTTTCTAGTGAGATAAAGTTTTCTAAGTGGCGTGAAATATTTACTTATTTATTTTCGCCTGAAAGGGTGCTAACGTATCATTTTTTTTACAATCAATGTCAGTTTAGATGTTCTAACAAAGTTGTCTGATTGTCAGTTGAAATGCTGGACCTTCCGAATTATTCTAAATGGAAAAAAAACAAGATACATGATATTATTCTGACTACTAATTTAACAAAAAAATAAGTAAAAATAAAGTTGAAGAAAAAGTGAAGGTTTCATTATGCACCCTGAATATCTGTACAAAGCCTTAGGAAATAAGACATATTTTATTTTAAATAAGACATTGGTGGGAACTATATAAACAGGAATATGTATAAACAGCAAGATGGGCGGTAAACCCTCAAGTTATGTCCAATTTCGGCCTTTGCCCTGTGCACGGCCTTATCGCTGTCACCAACGGTGTCCACCAGTGATAGGCAAGAATACGTGAAATTGCTAGAGGTAATGTACGTCGGTAAGTATGTATAAGGTAATTGATACAGATTAATACTTCACATGAATCAAGTGATTTGGAAATGGGATTTGAGCAAAGATATTTTTTTTTTAGATTTTTTACAACTAACCGTGTCCCATACATGTTTTAGAATGAAATATTGTTTGGGAGCATATTTTTTATGTCTACATTCAAATGTTGAAAACAAAATTGACTCTTCACGAATAAGTGACGTGGTAAGTGTCGTTGCAAATTTCAAAGCAATAAACGACGAACTATTATCTTCACTACATAATGTATATAATGAGTTGCAAAGTCAGGGGAGAAAGTCGGTGGTGGTATCACAAAATACAAGTGGAGGATATTATTTTCTGGTGAGTGACGATGCACATGATATGTTGTTTTTAAAAGCTACACTGTGATTGGTTAAAACCTAACTTTCTATGAAGTGAGTTTTGGTTGGCTCTCGCATTATGCGACGTGTAAGTAGAGGTCGCTTGCACAAGGTAAGTTGACCACTTCATGAAGAATTGACCAATCAAATCATTTGCACGTATGCACTTTTCAATGATTGGACATTGCTTGATCAATTGAAGACATTGCGTTCGTTACTTGGTCTAGGCGAATTAAGTTATCGACCAATCAAAGACTTGCACGTATATCCTTTTTCACTGATTTGACAATGTCGAATCGACTGAAGTCGTTGGGTTGGCTAGTTACTGTTGATTTGTAATTAGAACATATGAGGATGTTAACGGGCTCCATGAGAACATAAAAGAGGAGGGATTTGGTCGATTTGGCTCACAATCACTCATCGAGTGAAGAACTTTCATCTAAACAACAAGAACTACCAGCTTAGCGGTACACCAGACGACAAGAATACAAGAATTCCAGACTACCATTCAAGGTAAGTGGTCATATTTTCGAATTTGAACATAGAATTAATTGGGATATCTATCTAAATTTATCTAATTGTAACAACTCTCCTTTAGTTTAGTAAGTATTCACTTAAGTACGACGATAATGTTTGTGACCACGTCTAACGTCAAGTTTAAAATTAGAAGGAGGCCTTCTTAGCTGCTTGCTGGGATATAGATTAAAAAAAGTGTACTTTTTAATTTACTTTACTTTAAAACGTTCCGTTGTATTGTGTTGTCCTGCTAGGTTTATTCCAGCTTAGAATTTATTCCACTTACATTTTGTTAAGCAGTGTTCGATTGATTTTCAGTTGTGAATATTGACTTCAGTTGTGAATATTGACTAATTACCTAATAAGACTGCGGATTACGTCTATGTATGACATTAATTTATCTGGTGGAGTATCAGTTACCTTTCCTAATATCTTCCGATATACCTTTCACCATTACTGCACACAAACTTTGATCCCATTCCTTCCTCGAGTTAGAATCATCCCATCTTACTTACCATACCATTTTTCACAGGTCATCCTTTTTGGTTCTCCATATAGGCCTACCTAAGCAGACTAAAATTTCACTCATAATATGTATTGTACTCATATTCTCCATTTTAATGAATCTTGAATACATAATTTTTAATTGTATGTAAACTATTTTAATTGTGTACACTTAGTGAACTCTTGTGACTAAAATGGCTGCTTACGTGACCTCTAATAACGTAATGTGCATGTGCTTGTTGCTAATCGTTCCTTTTAGCAAACTGATTGTATACATTTTTACAAATTTAAGACAGTAATTCCTGCATTAACATTAGCGAAAAAAGATGGGACATTTTCTCATATTTGTAGAAATACAAATTACCGTTCGAGATGTTTTGTTGTAAATAGTTAAAAAATATGTATGAAAAAAAATCTCATTTTTTCTTGTGTTTCTTCTTTCTCGTTTTTGTCTTCTCGCTTCCTATTCTCTTAAATCTTTGTTTATAATCAACCTATTTTCCTCTTTTGATAATTCCTCTTACCTTCTGGAATTACCTTTATCGATTTGTATTAAATATTATAGTATTTCCTGCCCAGTTAAGAAGCATTTTATGTATTTATTCATGTACTTCATTTAATTATTGTCTTCGTTTGCTTTCCTTTCTTTGTTTTTATCCACATGAGCATTTCCCTGTTTTACACATGTCCATTCTTTTCTTTTGTTTTTCTTTAATGGTTCAAAATATTTAAAACCCATGCATTTACCCATGCATGTGCATATCCTTGCCTAGGATCTTCAAATTCATATTGCTAGAGATCATATCCATTTCGGCTTCATCAGAGGCTTTGTTTTGGTTTTTATATTTTTCCGCTGACTTCTTCACATACGGAGACAAACAGTGTAACCTTATTTTCATTTCGATATCTGCTGTTGACTAAGTCTTTCTTTACTGTCCATCAATAAAGAGCCTTTGTGTGCTCTTAAGCATTAACTTCTCCATCTGTTCGTTTTGGTTTAGACGTCTCGTGCAAATCCTCTCACAAATGAAACACCAACCTTCTCGTTGATCAAGCCCCTAGATCGAACTCGAAATATTTCACCAAACTTTCGGCGATGATTAAACCTTGTCAAAGCAAGGTCTTAAATTGTGGGTCATATTCATCCCAAAACGTCCGTTTCTGGATATGCTTGATATGCCTATATTAGTTTTGACAATCCATTCAAAAATTTTAACTTTGATAAATATGTCCTCATTTGCTGATCTATGTTCCGAGGGTCAAAGATCTCATGCATGAAACCTCAACCATAGAAAACAACGGGAACAACGGGAAATTTGCTACGTATGTTTGGCAATTTACATTTCTTAAAACAAGACACCTCACATACAGAATGATTGACATGCAACTTGTAAACTGGACGGTGATTTTTTTTTTTTTAAAACAGCACTGGGAAGTTCCCCACTTACACCGATTCTCACATGCTCGAGGTTCAGAGAAAGCTCTAACCAACCTCGTTATAGGATTCAAAGGTATTATGGAAGGTCTTGTATGAACTACCCAACGAATGACAGCTGTCATATGACGGTGCTTACAGAGCTATGCTATACATAGTACAGTTGTTTCTTAGAAATGATCGTACGCACTCCGCGCCGTCCAGTGGGTGTGTAGCTCTGCTGTCTTACCTCCAGATTTCCTCCTCAACTAAGCCTATCAGAGAGACGTTGGTAGGAAAATCTGCTGGATCATCTCAGACTTATTTTATGCATTTCAAAAGATGCAAACTATACAGCAGAAGCTAACGTTTAAGGTTACATGGTACTTAGAAAATTATCCCCTATCCGTTAAACCCATACCGTGACGTAGATTACCCTGCCCATTTAAAAGCTCTTTCCTACAGGAACATACCATGACAGGTGTCCTTGTGAAATGACAGTATCCATACCTCGAGTATGTCTCCTTTTTATATGTTTTATGAAATATACATATCTTTTAAATACTTCTACCATACTGCTACAACCACTGAGTACAAACAAAGTCCACCCAATTGGAATTTTGGATCTTCTCCCCATCGAACAAGTGGCATGCATGTACCGCCCTGTTTGTGTCGGTACCACCGGCACAAGGGAGTTGTGTGACGAGGAACTTACCCAGTGAGTTTTGACTGGTCCGTTTTTTTTTTTTTTTATTTGTCTCGTTCGAATTCTCACTACCGAGACTGGACGGGTCAAGACCTAGATCGAACCTATTGATAGAAACCTTTGATCGAACCCTTTGATCGAACCCTGAGAACTTACCTTTCTCCTCATTTTCAATGATTGGACTTGGGCAAAGCATCGTCCAACCTTGTGTTTACTCTCGGGAAGTGCAACATATTACCGTTTGCTTACTTCCGTTTCTTCGGGGCTCCTTGAATGATTTGATTGATTTTGCTTTTCCAGCAATTCTAGTTTCGATGAATGTATCCTCATTCATTGCCTTTGCACTCAGGAGTGCAATATTTTTTCAAGCATAAACTATCTGACACAGATACACGAAAAGGGAAAATCATGTCTCGATTGCTACCTATAGCTTGGAATGTACAATTAGCTAAACAGAATATCTAGCATGCAGAATGCTTGATTGCAACTTACAACGGCTGGGAAGTTCTACATTTACACTGATTCGCACATGCAAAAAGAACCATGCGAAAAGTCTGCTCTCAAAGGTCCAGCACTCCAAACCTCCAAATTATCGAGATATAATCTCTGTACACTTGTTTATGACTATTGGTCATTCACATACGAGACAAGCCCCACCTCCCCACCACTACTCCTCCCTACTACAAACCCTCTTTCCCATCACCACCTTTATCCCCTAATTACCAGCTTTTCAGAGCGACCTTGGTCGAAAAAAAAACGTTAGCTGGAGATTATGAAATTTCAGGATAATTTTATGCATTTGAAAAGATGGTACTACTAGAAATTGCTTCTAAAGTTACATGTAAGTCTACCTACTACTTTGATTATACATACTATTGTTGTACACTCCCTGCGTAACCGTCGAATGAATCCAATCAATCTCTCTGGACTTTCGTATCCCTGCCTCCCTGTACTGTATAGGACTTTCTGTTGGAATCGCTGTCGGGACCTCCGCCGCAGGAGAAGTCGACACCACGATTAACACAAATTAAGCCCCCCAAAATACACACTCGAAGCACATAGTACTTGCGAATCAATAGCCATGTATGAACCTACCATTTTTTAGGTGGTTGCCGAAGAAATGAATCAGATATCAGAATCAAATCGGGTCTTAGCATGTTTTTCAAGTCAAAAACAGATCGTCATAGAAAAAGTATAACCATATGTTTATAAGTAGTATGGAAAATATTTGGACCAACAAAATCCTTTTTGTACGTCCAAGCAGAACATGTAGATAAACATATTATATATATATATATATATATATATATATATATATATATATATATATATATATATATATATATATATATATATATATATATATATATATATATATATATATATATATATATATATATCGGAAAAAAAATCATGATGATGGTGATGGCGATGAGGCGATGACAAATGCACATAGAGATAACATGATTTTGACGAAGCAGAGAGAGTCGGTAACACCTGTACAGGAATTCATGTGACGTACCGGTACAGAGAATGACAACGAGTTCGTTCTCAGTCTATCAACAGAAGAGTGAGACGGTTGTGGGTTCTAGAACTTCCCAATGATTCTACCACATGGTCCGAGCTGAGGAGCCAGAGTCATTAGCTTCCGTGCACCAATTGGGCTATTAGTACTCGATTCACCAAGAGGCTAGATCGTTACTAAAAGAATTGGAAAATAAATAAACATCTTAATATTGATTGGCTCAAAGTCGGAAATCAATTAGTTTTATGCTTTTATTCTAACGAGTTCTCTTTTTAATCAATACAGCGCCATGAAATTCTTGCTCATCGCGTTCTTTGCCACTGCGGCAAGTGAGATGCTGGCACCTCTTTACACCAGCCAGGAAAAAATCGAGAATTCATACATCGTTGTCTTCCAGGTTAGCTGAAACTATAAATCTGTTTGGACTGAGGAATCGAATATTGAAGCTCATGTGAAAATGTACCGAAAGTATCAAGGGTCGAAACTATTATTACAGATTTATTTTCATCGCTGTCAAAAGTCCTGGCTGACTTTGTATAAAGAGAATCTTAATCACCAAAAAAATAAATGTCGAACACAAACCATGTATGTAAACTTGAAGACGAGTTCGAAACTTCTAACCTACTCAACCGCAAGTGCCTTCTTAGCTACTTGTATGTTACTAAGAACAGTTTATTTTCGTTTCCCTAAGTTATATATATATATATAATATATATATATATATATATATATATATATATATATATATATATATATATATATATATATATATATATATATATATATATATATATATATATATATATATATATTGCGTTGTATCGTACGTCAAGCAAACTACCTTATTATGACTTCAAAAAGAAATCCCAGCTTTAGTAAGATGATGTTTCTTCGATTCTCTATTTCAGGATAAAGTAGACACCAGAGCATCCGTCAACAAGATCGAGAATATTCCCTTCTTCATATCTCTCGGAGGACGTGTTGACCGTATTTATGGAGAGGCTCTTAACGGATTTGCTGCAACTATGTCCTCAACGGTTGTAGAAATGGTAAGAAAAGCCGATTTAAGCATTGCGGTAAATGCTTCCTGCAGTACAATCTAGTCCAATATGTTTTACTTGCCTCTTTATCCCCCTTCCTCTCTCGTTCTTGCTTTCATTTATCTTTATTGGTCATGAGACTTATCTTAATCACGAATATTGTTTTCCTGTTGGTTCTCCAAACAGGCCAGGGTGGCAGTCAAAGTTGTTCATTTTTCTTTGAGGTATGCTGGTAGCATGCCTTTATATATATATCTTTTCCATATACCAAGGTCAAAAGGAGAATGGAACGTCTTACACTAAATGATCGCGCAGTGTCACATTCACATCACCTATAATCAACTTCGATGTTGTGAAAATTGCCAAAAACGTGGCAACCAAAAAAAAAAAAAAAAAAAAAAAAAACAAGCCAGTACGTAGTCGATGGAAGACACAGGTGATCTAGCAACTTAAAGTCATTTTCAGATTTTTCATGTCCCCTTCACTAGATTAGAGTACTGAAAAGTACAACATTTGGCATGTTCTTTCTTATCTTCCTTTCTTATCAACATCTTTAACTGACCGTCTGAGGTGCTCAGGTAAGCGTGGACGACTCGTACATGGTAGAAGGAGATAATCATAGCAGACGATCCTGTTACTGATACTGGCACCGTACAAGTGGTGTTGGATGTAACACTAGCCGTGAGTGAATGGCAAAAAGTGGCTGACGTGGTTTATCTGTTTTCACTACTGTACAGTCCGACTGCAGTGATGCTACATGACATTTATTTTATCAGCAAATAAAATTGAAATGTTTTAAATTATCACTGAAAGCTACTAGAGAACACCAATTGTCACATTTGACTGAAATACTTTTGCTGCAGGAATAACGTGTGGGAATATAAGGGAAATGGAAATGCTATCCGAGTTACTTTCAAAAGTAAGACATGTTGATGTATTCTAGGTCTTTCTTTCCTTTCTTTCTTGCTTTTTATTTTTCTCTGGCTTTCTTCTTTTTTTTTTCGTCTCTGGTATGGGAAGTGAACTGTGATATACAATTCCATCGAACGATAACAGTATCGTGATGGATGGTGTATATTTCAGACTTTGCTTCTTATTGCATTACACAATAAACAGTTTTCGTTTTTTTTTTTCTTTTTGTTCTTTTTGACAATAGGTTCGACGACTCGACTTTGTCAAATACGTTCAAGAAGATCAAGTGGTGAGAAGCAGTTCCGTTGCCTCTTGGGGTCTTGACAGAATTGACCAGAGGAACTCGACATTGGATAATGAGTACCTGCTGCATGATACAAACAGTAAGTGACATACATTCATGCCCCCTGCTCTCACTATAGATTGGTCGACTATATGCACCGACCCAAAATATGGTCAAATTGTTACACGTAGTTTACGTTGACCAAGTTCACCATATTTTGGGTCAATCCAATCTTTGGTCAATTTTAACCATAGTGGATTTAGAGTGTGATAGTGTGGACTACACTAGCTACATGACTCCGCACACATTGACCCACATACACACAGGTATGCGCATGTATGTCTATTTCCACGTATGTTATACATACATGTACGACCTAACGAAATTGTCGTCAAGTAGTGTTAACATTTTGCGTGAACAATTTTCACTTTATTTCAAAGACGGTTTTGCGTTATCAGTTTTTGATCTAACTACCAGTATTTTTTTTTCATTATCTCTTGATTTATAGGTTATCGGTTGTATCAGGGGTCACCAATTTAATTTCACAGAACAAGAAGGAAAACCAAAACACATTTTAACCAATATAGACATTCGTAGGTGCAATGATAGAACGTTAGCCATTATACGAAAGGTAAAATTGTTGTACCTTATCCTCACGAAAAGCCAAAAATACTCGATTTATCAATTAACAAATCAAAGTAATCAATTTACAAAAGTAATCAATTTATGCTGTCAATGAAAGTCAATCGTGGTACATCAGGCTTGTGCATGGCATATAGAGTGTTGAAAGTAATTCCGGTTTCCAGCATATTACTTAATGAAGTATATGGGGATGGAGTGGAGAGCGTGGTTTATGGAGATGTTGTGGGGGAAAAGGATTAACTTAAAACCTTAAAGTGATTGCATGTGTACTGAAAACCAAAAAGATAAGATTATGTTTGATTGTTACTTTTTCTTTATTTTTGAATGTACACGCTAGGTTGTACATGAACGGACTATATCTTTCAATGAAGGAAAATGACATGAAAAGCAACGAGATTGGCATAAAAACAGTAAAAAACAGAAATCATATTTGAAAATTAATGGTTCTTACTGCAAGCGCCTACATAATGAATATGCAACAGTAAAAGTCTCACTAGTGTACCAAAAACATACTAGCCAAGTTGTCTCTCCTTGGTCGGTATCGGAAATTCTAGTATTTGGTGAAAGGAAGCACTGTATTTAAAAATAACCTACGAACTGATCACAAAATTGCGGTGTCAGTGATCCTGAGTTGTTTTGGCTAACTGAATATTCAATACTAGTATACTTCCCATTGGCTTGTTCAAAGACGCACACCGCAGATTTGAATGAAAACTGTCAACCACTACATTATTGTATTCCTACACTCTTTGTCGTTATGTTAGAAGAATTCGAAATCATATGGCAAAATTAACCAACTGAAACCTATTTATTTTCCCAGATTGTCTGAATGGTGTAATTAAAAGCCTTATCAAACTTTTGGAGATGACATTTCAATGTTTTTTACTATTTGTCCACGCACGTAATCGCTTTAATTTTCCAGTTGAAAGTTCCAAGAAGTTCGACTTTATACCGAGCTCCGTAGTCGGTATTTTGAATCATCTGCTTTTCAAACCAAGGCAGACAATTTACGGAAAGGTGTGCAGGGAAGCACTCGGTTCGCTACTGCATGGTCGTTGCTTGTGAATACCAAATGTAACTCCAGAATTGGATATGGGTATCACCAAATTCTTAAGATATTTTAATGTCGATGCATGAATTTGTCTCACACCGACTACTGGTTGCAAGAACTGAGTAGTCCTATTAACCCACCGGGAAACAGGGTGAGGAAACGGCTTCAGGTTCTTTGCCGAATTAAGGCAGGCAACCCGTACGATTTTCTATGAGATATATAGTGTTCTTGCTCTTTTTGTGTGTTGTCATTTAAAGTCGTGTGGTAGACAGTGGCGTACTTAAAGCACTTTTTTGCGGAGGTGGTTATTCTATTAGGCGTGCACTGCCGACCACTACATAAGGAGACAGGTTGGTTCTACATGTAGCCCCGTGCATCGTAAATATGCTAAGATAAACCCCAAGTTTAAAGCAATTTTTCGAATCATTTCGTTCTCTTTCAAATGCAAAACTTAATAGAACACAGAACGGCACACTTCTCGCTTACAATTAGAGAATAAGCGAGAAAATTTTCAGGTCGCCCAGATGGCCGGAAACTGCATTTCTCAACTGTTCTTTGCTTTATTTACCAAGACATAAAACATAGATCTCATGTCTGCGGTGTAAATTATTCATAATTTCCTCTGCTATCACTTCGCAACTTTTATGGGTGAGAGAAGCTTAGCCTTTACCGCGTCACTTTTCGATTGAGAGATTGAGTCTCACCCCCGTCCTTCCCCTCCGTGTGTCGACCGCCACTGCAAGAGACTCGCTAGAACGAAAAAAAGAAAAGAATATATGAATGACTGGGTAAATCAAACCCAGATAATTAAAATCAAAGGAAAACTTGAAGTCGTTCCAATGAAAAAAAAAATTAATTTATAAATGAAACAACTTACTACTAACAGTCAAATGAGTGAATGTTTTGTTAAACTGAACTGTCAGTGGATGAAAAGTGTTCTATTTTATTTCGATTCCTTTCTTGAAGCAGAATGCAGAGGCATGACGAAGTGGCAGCTGTCCCAGGGAGATGGTTGCTTCCTCTCTCTCTCTCCATCTCCACCTCTCTCTCTCCACCTCTCTCTCCACCCACCTCTCTCTCTCTCTCTCTTTTGAACTTTTGCTGTAATGAGTTTATTTTTGATATAGGGTTGTATATGAGTGTCCTGAAGGAGGGGTCAAAGGGGAGTGTAACCTTTTTGAAATTGTTTGCTTTAGTAGAATAGTCTACATGCAATATGGTGCTGTAATTGATGTTAAGTTGTTAATGTAATTATGATTTTTAGTTTGTTTTTTTTTTTTTGAATATTTTTCTCTTTTATTTTGGTGAAATATCCATCCTTCCACAAGTCACCTTGGGTTATTTAGCATGCATGAAAATGTGACAAGTCGGTTCACAGTACTGCACCAACCCACATTCGCTCTATTCTGTCTCCTCTGCTCTGCCACTGCAAATTAAAGGGAAAAAAATTCCTGTAGATATTTCACAATTGAATCCACTTTATCAACTGAGTCTTGGCCAAGAAAGAAATTTTCTGATGTAAATGTCAAATTTTTGAGTGAAATGCAACAGATTGCAAGAGAGGGCCCTCGAAATTCTCGCCAACTAGATCCGTAAATTGTTACTCTCAGTACCTTGTTAAATGGAAAACCCTAGGGCGCCTTATGTATTATTGGAAGTTTCGAAATTTGCAGTGTGGATCGTTCATTTGCCGAAAGAGTAGTGCGCTGGGAGGCGGAGGAGGGGGTTGGTGATGGTCGCACCCCTCACACGCCCCTAAAGCTACCCTCCTGGTGGTAGACTAGTTTCCAAACATTTGCCACCGAGTGTGTATAACGGATTTTGTTTTTGGTGAGGAGGGCGGACTAGGGTATTTTTTAAAGATAAGAAAAACGTAAGCTAACATTCGTTTTCTGGTGGATTTACTCAACGTTAGGTACTGGAAAAGGTGTCCACAGTTTACCTCATCGACGGTGGGATTAACTATAATCACGTTGAATTGGGAGGTCGCGCAGAAAAAGGTGAAGATATAAAAGGTGAAGACGTAAGTTGTTATTTTTTTTTCTTCTGAATGCAATTTCGAAATCAAAGCTTACGAAAAAGGTGGTTTAAAAACTCTCACAGAACAGCTTAAAAAAAGCAGGAGTATCTGTGCATGTTGATCAACTGATTACATAACATTGATGATAGTCATTTCTTTATTTTGTTCTCAGTTCCCTTTACACAAACACAAGACATCATAGAAACAAAGCAAGAGATACATGGAAGCCTGCATAGCAAAATGATTGATGGATTTAGCCTTTATCAAATATATCCATGATTGTTTAGTTTAGAGCATATTTTTTAATTTTTACCTTTGCCACTTTTCCTTCTTGATCCGTATTCGATTTAAGCAGGCATAATTAGTAGGGGGAAAACTCGGACCTAAGACCGAAGTTTTGTTTTGTTAATTCCACACTGGTGTCTCGAGACAAGTACATCACTGATATACCTGACGAGGTACGTTTATGGCCAGAGACACTAGGAAAGGTTAGGGAATACTATAGTCTTGAGACGTTATCAAAACGCATGAAGTGATGCTACGGATTGGGTGCTTCCCATTTCCTCCTTCAAGGAAACAATCTGATTAAGTTGAATGAAAACTGCCAACCACAAAATCTTATCTTATTTGCACTTTTTGTCTTCATTGGTCTAAGACTTTGCAATCTTATGGTAGAATTCCTACCACTTGAAACCTTGACTTCCCAAATCGCCTGGGTGGTGCGAGTGAAGGGCCTAGTAAACGTTTCGACATGGAATTTTGAGGTCCTTACGTTTTGCCTATATTCCCGTTAAAAAAAAAGAAAAAGAAAAATGAGATGGTCGTGCAGATATCGAGAAATCGATACTCTAGACTACGTTTACAATATTGAAGAGTATTGCAAGAGTCAATCCTGCTTCGTTTTATGTCTCCTTGGCCTACTCATTTCATCAGTACCCTAATTCACGTTATTGCGTTTGCCTCCACTGGTTCCTAATCATCAATAGGGTGAGGATTGCAACGGTCACGGAACTCACTGTGCCGGAACGGTCGGGGCAGATACTTACGGAGTTGCAAAGGAGGTCAACCTCATCGGAGTGAAGGTTTTCAATTGTTACGGAGCAGGTACAAGCAATGACGTAGTCAGAGGTAAGTGCAGTGACCCACGTACCTTCCTAATGGTGCGTGACCTTTTGATTGACTTAAATTGCTGACAAGTCAGAGGTTAAATATCGTGTGAAAATGAAAATGACATTTTGGAGTAACAGGAGTATTATTCATTGAAAATTTTGGCAATAGACAGATAGTCTTTCAAATTACATTAACGATTGACAGTTTTACGGATTATTCCCTTCTTATACTCACCTCATGAATAAACATTGACTAAGTATGCAAACTTTTGACGTCAAGAGATGGACTGCTATGATATGTCTTATGTTATCCATTGTTTACTAAACCTTTATTTGAAGGACATTTGAGAATTTTGCATGGCCAGAGGATCTTATTTCGGAAGAATACATTTTCCTGTTCAAAAGTATCGAGTTCACTTACCAAATTGATACCCACAAAATATTTAAAAGAAAATGAATACACGTCTAACAAAACACTGTACCGCAGTGTCCACATTATCTGTGTTGCATTTTCATTAATCTGAAAAGTTGTCTCTCAATTTCGGTAATAGATATAAACACAATTTCAACAGATTTAGGTTCACATGTAACTTTTAAACTTTTAAATAACGGTAACTCTGTCCTGGTTGCATGGCACACGACCTGTAATACTGTGAATAATTCATATTAATGGCCATCTTGAACATTTCGATTGACTGGAATTCACAGAGATCGATCCTACAGGAAATAAAATTCGTGGTACCGTAGTTTCGAGAAAAGCCAATATAATTTTATTAAGGTTCATAGCGTTGTATAGACATGGTCATTCTACCCCATCGTACGCAAAAGGTCGTACAAAGTTCAGTCTTCCGGTGTTTACCCCAAATTCATTTAACTCCTTTATTCCCCTCAGACAGTCAGTCAGACAAGGCAATACTTTAAAAATAGAAAACGTAGACCCTGTTCTTAGAAAGGTTGCGCAATACTTTGCTAATCGTTAGATCAAGGATAGCGACCATTAGCATATGTCGTCATAGACAGTCGTTGTCCTGTGATTGGTCAACCCTATCACATAGATCACGTAAATATGGAACCCCAACCATCTCACAATAGCTCCAGTTCCAGTTCGTTGCATTTGTCTTCTGCTGCAGTTTCCTAGATCAAATTTACCTCCAGTCATGGAATATTTCAAAGACAGCCCAGTTTAAGGCCAATTATGGAAATGTGAAGTTACCCTCACTTTTCCTGATGTAAGGGACGACTAATCAGCGATGACAGGTAATATTATAGCATCGAAAATGCACTTTCAAGTTGTAAAGAATGGTGAAGCTGAGAATATTAACTTCAAAACTCTTCGTGGTTTGAGATGTTGGAGTTATCGAAAGCTTTTGGTACACATAAGTGCAAACCAAAATAAGGTACTGTAGTAAAATACATATAATTTGTTTTAAACATTTCGTCTCACTTTAGGTATAGAATGGGTGGCAGCAAACCACGAAATTCCTGCCATCGCCGTTCTGCCCATTAGCACAGTAGGAGCAACTGCCATGGATGACGCTGTTACAGGCCTCTACGATATGAATGTTACCGTCGTGGTTGCTGCAGGAAACAACAACAGGAGTGCCAGTGAATGCTCGCCAGGTCGTGCGGAAGGGGTAAGTCACGTATTGTACATTGTTACCCAGAAAAAGATGAAAAAAAAAAAAAAACGGTAATGTACTATTTAAAGTAGAACATTTACGGAGAAGCTTTCCCTTCTGTAATAATCGTTTATTGACAGAACTGTTTTGATTAATTTAAATAGAGAGAGAGAGAGATAGATAGGTGGAGATAGAGAGATGCTAATCGCGTCGAGTTAATTGTATTTAGGGGAAAGGAATGTTGATGAGAGTTTCACTCGTCTGATACTGCTCGAGAATTTCAAATCGTTACATCAACCTGAAGCTCTCCTAGGATTCTTCCCAGGATCCCGAGATAGATTCCTGAATGATGATATGAAATCCTGGGATAGTTTCAGTTTTGTGTCCTTACGCGAAGCAGCTACTTCGAGACGTGTACCTTTACACTGGTACGGTATATCGTACAAACAACCCCGTCATTCATACGTAGCATCCGGTCGCATCTTTCGAAGGCTTAAAGAAGGGCGGATCTGCATTTCATCATGTGTACATCTTTTAAGAGTCAAAATTGTAATTGTATTCAGCCAAGCACCGCACTGTCCAAACCACCGTACTGTCGCAAACCTAGATGGGACATGAGTTTTGTTGTTGTTGTTGTTGTTGTTGTTGTTGTTGTTGTTGTTGTTGTTGTTGTTGTTGTTGTTGTTGTTGTTGTTGTTGTTGTTGTTGTTGTTGTTGTTGTTGTTGTTTTTTATGTAAAATGTGGATGTGCAAATGCTCTCATGAACAGACTATCACCGTTGGTGCCACTAATGACCAAGATCAAAGGGCTTCTTTCTCCAACTACGGAAGTCATGTAGACATCTTCGCTCCTGGGGTCAGCATCACCTCTTGTTCGTATGACTCCAATATAGGCAGTACCACCAAATCAGGTACCTCGATGGCTTGTAGTCACGCCGCAGGTTAGTACTCTGACATGGAATTCAATGTTATGGTCGGATATGCCAAACCGAGAGCCCTTTGGCTATTGCAAAATGTATTCATATTTGCAGTAAAGTAAAAACGTGGTAAGGAAAAAGCACGAGGGTAGAGTAAAAATAAAACTTTGAAGAGACATTGGATATGTCTCGTAAGTTTTGTTGAGTGCATACTAAATCCCTATCTGTCTTTTTTAAATGTGACATAAATTGTAGACCTACGAATGACTGTTCAATCGGGAACCTCGAGCGTCCAAAGTGAAAACCAGTGCATATTTTGAATTCACATAATAAAGTTTGCATCCTTCGTCCGAATTTTGTTTCACTGTAATGGAAAATAATGGAAAATAACATATCACGTGTTAAAGCAAAATAGGGTGTTCAGAATACACCCACATGACAAACAAAAGAAATAGCGTTAGTCCTTGTTAAGCCATTCAGTCTCATCATTAAACATCTGCCAAAGCTTCATCTCCTCCAAACATTATGCATGTGATGAGTAACGGAAGATGCATCATTAGAATTTTGAAAAGTTTGTGTTGAACCAATTAGTGTTGAGCAACAAATAACTGAGTTTCTATCAGTGAGAAAGTAATTTCTTGAAAAGAAGGCCACTGTCCTTCCTCACTTTGAATAATCTATCATTCTACGTCCACAGACATTGACTTCAAAAGTATGGATGTTTCCTGTAAAACAAACGCCCTATTATTTCCCTTTAACACGTATCAATCTCATTCAGTATTATCTCCAACTTCTCTGGAAAAGGGGTAAAAACACGGCTTACTGTTCTAATTACGTGTGCACCAAAAAGGAAAATGTCATAAAAGTAGCTAGCTTCTCTACTGTGGGCCTACACTGAAATACGACATATGTATGCCACATACACCACTACATGCATACTGCGATAATTTTTCATGTTTAGTATTGACTTCTGGGAGTGCAACAATACTTCATTTAAATTTGCACTATGTTGCCAAAAGCATGAAGAAAAAGTCTCAAATAACTGAAAACCTTGTTAGCCTTTTAATGTTACATTTAAAATTACGTTTAAAATTTGTTCTTACCCAGAAAAGAATGTCCCCCAGATGAAGGATTGGTGAGGTAAATTAAACATTTCAAATTTCTGTTTTAATACTTAACAAAACTCAGTTTTTATTTGGTGTGTTAATAGATGTTCTTACTGTGCAGTTGACAAGAATAAAATACGAAAAAAAAAATCATGCTCCCTGTCCCTTTTTATGTAACAGGTAACTTGGGAATCGGTTTCCCATTTTTAACCTTTCTCGCTGTATCATTCTAATGAGGCAAAGGTCGATTCTGAAAAGAGGAACTTGCGAAATGTTTTTTTTTTTTTTTTGGTATTGGAATTCGCACTGTTTTGAAAGCACTATTTTCCAGGCGAATCTGTCTGCTGGAACGTACTCTACTCCCACACTACTGCCAAAACCAACTTCTTCAGTCGACCTCTGTCCTCAATATACCTTGATGGTTTCTATCAAACTGAAATGATCTTATCCCCGCAATTTCACTTAACTCAACTGTTCTCGATATAAAAGTAAAAATATTACCAAGATGTACGTCTCTGGATTCAAGACTTATGCTGTCATGTCCATATCGCAAATCGAACATCACCATGTGAACCTCCTGCATGTACTCATTGTACCATAAATGTGGTTTAATGTCAAGGTCAAACTGTAAAATTAAATATTTGATTACACATAGGCGCAGCTGCTATTGTGCTTCAAAAGCATCCAGATGATCCCCCAGAGGAGGTTTTACATCACCTAACTACAGAAGCTTCAGCAGATAAGCTTAGCGATCTAGGAGTTGGCAGTCCTAACCTGTTATTATTTGTGGGTAAGTCTCATTCTAATGTTAGAACCACACTGGGTAAAGACTGCTGTATAAGTGACATCCATATTATTCCTCTTTCGTACAAGTACCTTGTATTTAAAGTCCTTGTATTGGCACAGGGAACAAAGAAACATGAACATAATTTAAACTCAAAGTACAAAGTTTTTTTTTTTTTTTTTACAAAAAGCACTCCTTTCTCGTCAGTGTATATACAAGGTGTAATAGCCACCACAGGCTTGGACAGGAATTTCATGGCATACAGTGGAATGCACCCGAGTGTGATTATTCATTGTTGAGACCATTATCCGGGGTAGCTCGCTTATTGATCAGTTTAAGTTCAAAGGATTTTCGTTCCGAGACGAATCGAAGGCCTCCTTTTATTATGCAAACTCTTAGATTGTCGATGTCATGGTTGGATAGGGTATTGTGTCGGGAGATTGTGTAAGGCTGTGAATTTTTATGTATTGTTTGTTTGGGACTGTTGACCGTGTCTGAATTTGGCTTTTGTCTCGCCAACGTAATTCGCATGTGGTACATATATGCTGCAGAACTTCCTTAGGAGAATTACAAATTGACCAAGAGACCAGGACATGTAAACTAACTAATATGATGTTAGTGCAGGGTGGTATTACTAGAGCATATCCGTATGTTTACATAATATACACCGGGGGGGGGGGGGAGGGTGTTGCAAGGTTTATTCTTAGGCAAGGGTTGGGGGATGGGGGTTACCTGCTCGTGGTTATTGTAGACCTAAGGAAGGGTGTTTATTTCAGTGTAAAGACAGGAGGAAGGGCAAAGTCAGGGCAGTCGGTAAACCTAAGATTGCACCAGAGAGTCTTGTGATCCTTGAAGAGAACTGTGCATCTAGGAAATCAGGTACTAACAAAAGGAATGCACGCGTTTTGCCAGTTGTGTTCGTAACTAAGGAGTTTTTCGCGAGAGAAAGTGGCGGTTTTGTTGATGTTCTGATTGATAAAACAAGCTATTCATGACTCGCTACTTTGAGTTTCGTGGATAACTCCACTCGTCAGGCGATGCTGAACAACATTGCTGAGTCTATTATGGAGGATGTGGTGATCACACCAACGGTAATAATTCGTTGTGTTGAATCGCTCCCAACATGGTATTGTAAACTGTAGAAATGGTTTATTACATACGCTTTGGTTATTCAGTAATGCCTCTGATCAACAATTTCGTAGGAGGCACAAGTGACAAGTCGGTACTATATTAACTCACTTAACTTGGTAATGTTGTCCCAATGGTTTCTTGCTTAACTTGGTAATGTTGTCTCAATTGCTTCTTACTGCCATAGATCCCCAATGCACGGGGATGGATATTCCTTTGACTTAATCACATACAGTAAATAAGCAAAGGTAGTAATTCGTACTTTGTCTTTCTCTTCTCCGTGTTTCTAGACGACTTGGAACATGACCATGACGAACATGGCCATGACGACCATGATCATGAACATGGCCACGAACATTAACTTGAGACGAGATGACGTGGTAAATCGGATCATGACGTGATAAATCGGACCATGACGTACGTGATAAATCGGGTCATGACGAGGTTAACAATGGTGGTGAATAAACTTCGGTGATGGAATTTGAATGATTCTGTTTTATTGAAATATGAATAAAGTCATGACAACGTCATTTGCAGAGCTCATCATCCTCTTTCTTTGATCTTTGTTGTTTATTTTTTTCTTCACTTCACTCTCCACCTCTCTCTTTCTCTTTTTCTTTCTCTCTCTCTCTCTCTTGAAAATGAATGACAGACCATGTCTTGTGATTGAATACTGAAGGGAAAAGGAATCTTTCCTGTAACAATACAATCTAAATATTAATTTGGGGGAGAGTGATACCTTAAAAGAATCATCTTTCCTTTGTTCTGTTGCTTCCAATTTTGTACATTCTCGTCAACGCAACAAAAAAACCAAACAAACAAAAAACAAATAGGGGACACCACAGTGAATTTGTTGGAAATGAAACAAGGTCAACGACTTACAATTGTTTGCTATAAGTTAATACAGTTTAAAATGGTGGGGTGCCCCTTATTCACTTGTCAGCTTATAAAACAAGTGTTCTGGCTACGTACTTGATCATGGGTGAAGTGGACCGCTTGGAAGAGATTAAGAGGTACAGAAATGACCCTCTCAGTATTGGTGACGCTATAAAATTACTTAAAAGTGCTTCTTAAATTTCAAACTACACTACAAAAAAAAGAGGATATTGGTGGGAAATCTCGTCACCTACCTCATCGTCTTAAGGTTTTTTTGTTTCTATCACCTCAAGGGGAATTCATTCGTTCAGTCAGCAAACATCATAACTTGGTCGATTGAAGGTCAAATGGCGAGGTGCCCTAGCTGTTGTACATACATCATGGCTACGGATCTCTTAGTTGCCATGCGCGTATGCAAATATGTGTAACTAAGGCGAGACGAGTTGCTATCTATTAAACTAAGCCAGAAAACCGAGATTTCTAATTAATTCCATTCATCATGGAAGTGCAGTCTTCCCAATCCACAGAGTACGATAACATGAGAGAGACACAGTTTAGTTTGTGTTTGTATTTGGCATTCACGTAGTCACGTACCCTAAACAGAAGATTGAAGTGGAGACGGTTTCTGCTATCAAGTCGTGATATGTACACTGTTAAAAATAACTGTAAATTTACAGAAAATAAAACAAATAAAGGAGAAATGCAGACAAGCTTCTCGCAAATATCTACCACATGCTTTCGCATTCCTTTTGCATTTCTCTATTTTATTTTCCGTAAATTTGCATTTTACAATCTACATTTTTAACATGTAAATATTGGATTTCTACCCCCTGTTCGGCCGTAAAAAAGCATTTGAACTGGTTTTCGAGTCTCATGTGAAGACAGTATCACTTACACTTTCACATATTTCGATAACATTTAACAACGATAACAGCCAATTTTCCAAGCGGATACAGTATTAACTGCAGATTAGTGACGTCCATTTACACAGTACAAACTGCTCTGTGTTAGGAACATGTAGTGGGTCACAAGGACGAACAAAAGAAAATCGATCTCGATTACACAAATGACAGAATCTTATTTTGCGTTAAATTCCACATGACTGTTTTTCAGTCTGCGAGTATAAATTACAATGATATGGTTGCCTATATTAAAAAAAAATACATTGTTAATGAAGAGAGCATATTCCGGATCATTAAACCGTTACTTGCTTTGCGAATGAAGAATATATCACTTCCCTTAAACACTATTATGTCGAAGACCAAATGCACACTTGATAGATAAATAAATGGGATGCAATGAATTGAAACGTTCACGCCAGTTTCACGAAAAACACTTAAAAGAAGAGGTATTTCTTTCCTGAACAATTTTGTATGTGTTTTTAAACGATCTAATTCCTTAGTAAAACCGCGATATATCTCATGAGTCGACCATGAGGAGACTTCTCAAAAAAAAAAAAAAATTTCTTAACGAAAAAAAGTTGGTAACATCGATAATAATGGTCATGCGGAGACGCTGGAGACGATATGAAGTGAACTCACCTACATCAGTAAAAGTTTACCTTCATTGCAAATAAATTTTTAACCATAAGTGACATTAATTTGACCTTAAAGAGGTAGATGCAATTATCCCAAATTGAAATTTTTTACCCATGCTAATTCATATAAGGCCCTTTCTCATTATGCGACAATTGTTGTTGTTGTTGTTGTTGCTGTTGTTGTTGTTGTTGTTGTTGTTGTTGTTGTTGTTGTTGTTGTTGTTGTTGTTGAATTGCTTAATGTCTAGCTGTGCTTATATTGCAATGCTCTCAAACCACAGACTGATAGTCAGCAAAGTTATGATGGCAAATAAATGAGAAACAAGAAGAGAATTGCAACATTGCGATGATTCTTCTTTCAATATAAAGCAGGGAAGAGTAGTGTGCTTATTCCCTTTAATCCATTGAACTAAGCGACACGTGAAGTGGGAAAGTAATACTGCGTTATCTAACGTTACACGGACCTAACACATCATTTCAGAAGACTAATGGAATCTGACCAGTGATGGTATTGCCTTAATGATAATCACTCACGTCTTAGGAAAAAAAAAAGTATAGACTACATTTATGAAGAAGAAAACGTTTTCATTCCTTGGCAAGGTACACTTTGTTGTTTACAAAATTCATTTGCGTCGATACGTACAACAGCTTACACTGACCGTGCCTGATTGTCATGAAACAAGGAATAGAAGCTACAGCATAACAGGGGGCAGCGAGGAGGAATTTTGTCAGGAAAGAGGGGGGGGGGCGGAAGGGGGGGTTGGCTGAACCCGATGGATTCTGGTGTCTCTTCTTTGGTGGAGGAATCTAGGGATCCCCTTGGGAAATGAAGAATTAGAAGCGCCCCCCAAATGGTGTTGAATGCAACCAAATATCTTATGCAACCGAATATCTTGTAGTGTTTATTTCGTCATCATCATTTATTTTGTCATCATTTTGCCATCATCCTTGGGGGGGGGGGCATATCTCATATTTCGACCTAGGTCAGTATAGAAAGAAGAAGGAAGGGGGCCAATTAACCGCTGTCTACGCCCTCTAGATACAGAACTGATTTCTTCTCATGACGTGACGTGACTTCTCTTCTTTCCTCCACTGATGTCCTGCTTGTCACTAATGTCAGGTTGATATTGAAAGTCGGGGGGGGGGGGACATTCGATGGACTAATTTTTTTCCTTAATTGGTGGAAGGACAAAGAACATGGTGGAGGGTGAGTTCCGTGGCACTACTATAGCGGAGCTCCACCGTCGGTAGGCGCGGAGCGTACAAGAAAATTGTGGGCTTTGCAAACCTCCCAGATGGCCGGCAACGGAACTTCCCGTGTGCTCTGAGATGCATGTATAGCCGGCCTTTAAATATGGATCTTATGTCTGCAATTTCGCAATATGACGAGATTCCTTCTATGAAAAACTACATCAAATTGTTAGTGATAAGACGTCATATGAAAGTCATATCATTGAATTATGCATCTTTTTTTTATGTTTTTAGCCCTTGGCAAAATGTGCAGCTGAACATACTCCCTCCCCCCTTCCCGGCAGTGATGAAAAGCCTCGCTCAATTTTTTTTACGAAACACGATTAAATAATCTTCTTGTTTCCCCGCTAGCCTTTGTGTACCCTATACCGAGCACACGTCGAACTTCCGTCTCAGCCTTAAGTGTACGTGGTGCCCGGGGTCCTGAGGCCAGCTCTGGAACCGCTTATAGGGGTTTAACGGGGGGGGGGATGATTTGCGGTTCCTTACATATCAAAATAGTAAAACAGGTGCAGATGCATAGGTACAACAAGACTACCCCTAACGTTTGTTCTCCATTTGCATTTGGTACAAAAAGAGAAAATATCTTAAGGTTGTGCATATTAGTTATATTCACAGCTCGTAGCCGCTTACCCTCTATTTTTGCTGACTAGATAGGTTTTAGTTTTATCATAAAATAAGCGGAATTACGTCAGCTGCAGCAGTAGACCTGAGGCTCCCTATATGTAGACTTTAAAATGGGAAAAGCAATGACTCCATTAAGGTTTTATACTTTCTCTACATAGACATAGAAAATAATAGGCCTCCCAGATTGCAGGAAATTTCACCTGTCGGTCTCTCTGGCTTTGTTAATTTCTGCAAAATTTGTCTATTGCTTTCGACATAACGTAGGAAACTTGCACTCCCATAAGAATAATGTATATTGCTGTTATTTGCTTCATCTCAGGTTACAAAAAGTGTGTGTGGGGGGAGGGATGTTTTAGTGTACCTCCCCCATCGACGCCGATGACTGATGTAGCCTTCTAACATGAGTCGACCTACATTTCTGAGCCCTGAGCATCCCGGTCAAATTTCTTTGGCGCTTACATATCCCGGAAATGTGGTGCCGCTACCCAACAATTTCGCCGAACTGATTAAAACGGCGCACTGTAATTCGCCGTTAGTTGAGAGAATAGATTCGAACACCAAAGTTAAAATCAGAGAATAAAATAAATTTTATTTTGCCTTTATACTTTGCAAGCTATGAATGAAGAGAAATTTGATTTGAGACATGGAATGACGCCATCGAAACGGTTGTCGGACCTCGGTTATCAGCACTCGAGACCGTGTGGAGGGGAAACAATGTCCAATTACTTTCAATTTGTGGACGCCGTTTTGGAACAAAAAGTTGAAAATGCGCCAATGCTACGTGCACTGTGTGTGCATTTGGCTACCTACAGTTTTTAGCGGGCTTAAAATGGTTCTGTTCAGATATGCATACTCTTAAGGGTATCAGGGTGACCACCAGGACGGGCCCTCTTCAAGTATCGTGTCTATATATAGGTGCAAGGATTGCCTGTCGCCCGGACTCCTGGGACTGGGATCTAGCAGGTGGGGGTTACATTATCTAAACTTTGCTGCGAAATTTCACATTACAGATTATAATAGGTGCAAGGTGCAAGGTTGTTATAGGTGCAAGATTACAAGAGTGCCTATGTTTGACAGTTTGAAGTTAATTGTAATAAGTGACAGTGTTTCATTTCTGGGCTGATAAGAAATAGGGTGGGGGGTGTGAGGGGGTTGGACACGCTTTACTGGAATGGGGAATCCCAGTCGCCTAGGTAGTGTATTGCAAAAGATTAATCATTTTGTAATCTCGGGTTTGTTATTTAAAATGTTCCACTACGATGTAAAGCAGGGGTGGCAAGGGAGGGGTAAAACTTGACCCACTTCTTAGCAATGACTTTTTAACATACGTGATGTGCGCCACCTATTTATGCGGAGGTATTTAACGGTTATAATGGTGTTTGGGGACACTGACTTCGAAAGCACCTCAGAAGGAGAAATACCTTTTCATTTAGACATTTCGGTCTCCGGTGACAGCTGGGGTGTGTTTGATGGAACGTTCGTACCTTTTTAGTAGTGTTCGAACTGTTCAATTTGGCCCAGAACTCATCGAAATAATTTATTTCGAGAAGCACAATATTTCAATCGCTGTTGGAAAAAAAAATGATGATGACTCGTTGCGATGTAGACGAAGTGAAGACGTGTAACAGGTAGCAGAATTTCCCCTCTTATTCCGAATTAAAGAATCGAGAGAGACATACTTCATGGAATAGAAATTGAAACGACAGTGGGTTCGAAGATCGCTCTCTGCTGTCCGCCCCCCCCCCCTCCTGATCCTAAATCAAGAATCGTACTGTGATACAGTACCTTTAAAAGGGTATTACTAATTGCTTTGCGCTCACGTGCAGTCCAGCATGCATGGCAGTACGTACAACCTATACCGTGGCAATCTTTCAAACTACGCAGTGTATATGCGCGCTTGGTGATGTGAAATATGATTATATTGTACTATACTATAGTCTTCCGCAGGCCTAACAGTGGTAGTTATAGACTATATGAGAAGGCATATAATGCAATTCATTCCAATGCCACCTCACCGTGAACAAGCACGCTGCAACTTCGTTTGAAATGCAGTTCAATTCTGAACCCTCCTCGTCCATCAGGTATACTCATGCAAGTATTTTTTTTTTTTCAAAAGGTGCTGACTCACTTTGCTCGTAATAAAAAAAAAAAAAAGTCCCGATAGTTTTACTACACTCGTCGGGGACGTGTCTTAGGTAAGTGGTCGACTTAGGGTATTCTGAAGATCTGACACACAAACCGAAGCAACAACGACAGAGTCACCAATGTCAAAATCACTCATTATTGAAAATCCCTGACCAGACACTTTTCACCAAACGGGTGAAAACCACAGGCACCCCCCCTCTCCGCCCCGTGTTATCAGAACCTAAAAATCTCTGTGTCCCGGCAACGTGAATAATGAGGATCCCTTAGAGTATCGGCATGATATGGTCTCCTTCCAAACGTGTCACAATTATAAAGACATAAATTCATATAGCACTGTGTTCATCATTGTGACGTCACTTAAATAATATATTTCAAGCGAATTACAGCGTGTTGAATCAATAGGAGAGTTTATTGACATCAATGAGTCTACAGGACTAATCCGACGGACGGAATAGTTCGCGGCGAGAAAATGCAGTACTGATAGTTTAAAAGGGACCTTAGAATGAGACTTTGTTTCCTTTGCTTCTTCTTTGAAATATTCAATTATTGATGTTAAGAGTTGTCACCTATTGTGATACCTTAGATGCATAATTTCATACTAATTTGTTTTAATTCTCGAAAAATTTGAAAATTTCGGAGCTTCGAAATCTCTCTTGTATATGAGAGTGGACATGTCACCGGGAGTTAGTATCGCAACGGGGGCCGATTCAGCAATCGATTGCATGGGGGGTGGTGCATGGCACAAGGTTTATGCATTATGGGAGAATTTCTCTAAAGAGAGCGTCATGACCTTAAGGGTCCATAGGAATACAGTACAGACTGTTTTCAAGTCCCAATTCATCGTGTACTTATATCTTTCCCAAATCCGTGACCATATGATCAAGCGTGAGATACCTGTCAAGTTACACTGAATACGCAATTGGCATTTTCGTTTTTTTTTCTTTTTTTTGGGGGGGGGTGGGGATGGTGAGAGAGATGGAAGAAGTGCACGTGCTCACAACTGATCCGTTACTGATCCCTGTTTGTCCACTAGTTACGTAATTTGACATCTGCTCTTTCTATAATAATTATGAATGAACGGTGGAGCTCATCAAACTTTTCATTTGAAGGGAGGGGGAGCTGCTCCGGCATTGTGGAGTCACACCGGTTTTGCTGTACGTTCTGCCCCAAATAACACCGTCAGAGCTAGACCTATCAAGCGCGAGGTCTTGGTGGCGACCAAGTGGGCAAAACACTCGGGTGCTTGTTGTTGTTTTTTTTTTTATGGTATTTGTGATTTATTAAAGTAATCATGTTAAAGGTACATTTCAATCATCTATATACACAGGTCTAAAAAGATATTTTCAAGACCAGTGGGAGCATCCATTAGGGGGGGGGGGGGGAACCAAGGAGAGAACTCCCCGAAAGATTCGGGTATTCATCATGCAAAGATTAATCCACTAAACACGGGTCTAAGACCAAAGTTTGATACTTTAAAGTACGACTTAACACGCTTTTAAAGGGGAATTCCAGTCAAGGAACATGTTTTCTGACTTATTTAAGACTTTTCAAACCATTTTCATTCATATTCTTGACGTTTTGAAATGAACTTTTAATGAGCAACATGATATGTTCGAACTTCCCACTCAACAGAGATTCTAACACTATGCAAGTATATGAAGGGCGCGGCCAGTATGATGTAAATGACTGTGATCTCTGTGGCTTGTGACTTAATCGACGACCAACGATGATCAACGTGATTAACCTACATAATTAGTTATGTAGTGTAAGTAAGTAAATGAAGTGCAGTCCTCGTGGGGCTTAGGGGACAATGTCCGCGTTAGCTCCCATGTGTTACGGTATCTGTGATGTATGAGAATCATCACTACGCCTTAGAGTAATTGTATTGATTAACCACGGGTAGAAAACCATCGTTGCATAAGTTAAACATCGCTTTAAGTTGGACGCAGTGAACAATAGTTGCAATGTTAAGATATCAATACAGGACAAATAATGAGATAAACTACTGTATTGCACTGTGCGGTTAGCTCTGGAGACATATCCCTCCCGGCAGGTTAACTCGCTAACATTGACTCGTCCATCAGTTGGTCAGAGGTCCATTGCAGAGCCAAGATTTAAAGTATTCAGTGTATCAGTAAGTTCTACTTAAAGGGGGAAATAAGGGTTTGCCTGAGAATATTCACCTTTTGGTTAATTTTTCTTTCTAAACTCACCGAAATATAGAGACGTTGGGGGGAGGTGTTTGAAGGCAGAAGAAACGTTAATTATTGCGTTGATTAATGTTAAATGATTACTATTAAAATTTGTCGGGTACAAAGCATAAACGTTCATGTACAAGACAAGACAGCCTCCTCTATACGATGACCAATCACAGTGTAAGACTGAGATGACGTTATGTGAATAAACACAACCGAATGTTTACGTTTCCCATGCTGTTCGTGCATTCGTTTCTCGAAATTGTCCTCATGTTTTGAGATAATCGTGATCATATTTATTAGTTATAACTCATTGTACGATACCGGTGGGGAATTGTGGTGAAATAAATTGTGAAAATAAACCCTGATTTCCCCCTTTAAATATTCTGGTTCGTTCTTGCTTCTTTCATACGAAACGATTTAATTCATTTCTAGTGTACATTTGCCGGCTACCATAGATGTGTCGTAGTGCACTAGACCCCCCCCCCCCAAAAAAAAAAGTTTCCTCGTAACACTTACTGAATTATCCGATAATCATTGCGTATATATAATTTTTCGACATCGATAACGATATGTAATTAGCATTATGTATGTTCGGTTTTAAAAAAAAATTTGTCCAATACCCGGAGCCATCCTTGGCCAATGCAAGTGGGCCTCCGTTATCAATCGTCTTCGCATTTCAAGCATGAACACTTGGCAATTTGAGGCTGATATTCGGGGTAGTACAAGAAAAGTTCCTGTCATTTTTATTTTCTGAAGGTATAATTTTCTAGTGAGTTCAAATAAAAACGTCTTGTCTCGTCGAAAAAATTGTTATTATTATTATTATCATCTATACTAGTTTACTTTCAGTTGTTAAGCTTAACAATTAAAGGAACCGGTCGCTGTGGTGAGTGTATGTAAAGGCCTATATAAACGTTAGTGTCAACCACCTCAATTGAAAGTTCCATCCGACACCGACATTTGGTCTGGAATTACGGCGGCTTTCGAAGAGGAGAGAAAATGGTTCGGTGTTTTTTTTTGTAGCTAGTGACAATAGAAAGAAGATATCTCAGTTATGTCTAACAATGATTCATGCCTTAAAATATATACCAATTATGGCACGCCCCCCCCCCCCCCTCTTACTAATGTTGTCGCAATGTAAATGCACACGCTGTGGAGATGTTCGTACATCCAAAGTTTCAAAGGAGAGGAAGATGAGGAAGAATGACGAGGACGTTTGCTATGGCGTAACCAGGATTTTATTTGACATTTCAATTAATCAGAAATCACACCAAATCCCACCATGCACCGCGGCTTATTCACCATTGTTAATCTCATCGTTGACAGATTAATCACGTGATCGTTGAAATCTAACGATCCCGTCCGTCTAATGCTCATGACCATGTTCATGTTCGTGGTCGTGTTCTTCATGATCTTCGCCTAGCAACATGGATTAAAAAAAGAAGAAGAAAAGGGCGAATTAATATCTTTTGCAGGCTCTCTGATAACTGTGCGTTTACGTTGGGTTCATTGTTAATGTGCATTGCGTGTAGTATGGGTAATCATTATCCATTGACCTAACGTTTTCTTTTTTTTTTTCTTCAGAATATCACACATTTTTTTGTTTACTTTCTATTTCTTTCACGCCCTTTCGGATCTGACAAGTTCCTATGTATTTTTTAAAAATTTATCTGAATCGGACGAATGTGAACTTAAGTCTAAAATAAGTCTACAAAAATATGCAAAAACATGCAAATTTAAAGTTCTTAATTTTTTTACTTAATTTTTTTTAATCAATTTAAAATTATTCAAACGCCAACGATTTTACTTTTATTTCTCATTTCTTATTCGTTTTTTTTTTCTGCTACCGTCGCACAGCATTTTTTTTTAAACTCTTTTCTTTAACTTCTCACACTTTTCTTTTTACGGTCATTTTATAGCCTTTCGACCATCGATTATTGTTTTTTTTATTGATTAGTCAATGTTCTATACTTTTGAATCATCATAACAATAATCACATGGCAGTCAGATCTCTTTGGAGTTCAACCAGTAGAGGACCGTCTAGTTCAGCAGCAAAATTCGCCGAGCTGTATGGTATGTATGTATTGCGTGTGTGTGTGTGAGAGATTCCATAAGAAAATGAACATACCTGTGAAATGCTCTAAAAATCAATCCCCCCTGTGTTGACTTGTTTGATTTTCAGTCCATCCTTAATATATCATGACGCTATGACTGTACTAAGACATACAACAGACTCTCTTCTATGCTCAATCACACGTTTTGCCCGTCGACATGGCACCTATATATATATATATATATATATATATATATATATATATATATATATATATATATATATATATATATATAATATCACTTTTATTAATCCTGGTTGTCATTTCTGTCACTGGAATTTCAACTCACCGACGAACAAGAGACAAGTAGGACTGCCCTCTCCTGCGTCTTCCACGATATTATCTGTAGCTTCCTCTAGCAGGTGATATGTAATGTCAAATGGATGATCCTCGGAGTGAACACCTAGCACTAGAGCAGCTGCACCTGTAATGATTCAAATAAGAGAATTATTTCATAACACTAACATTTGATCTCGACGTCAAGTTCCAATGGTAACATTGCTTCATGCAGACGATTCATGGGGGTTATTTGATGTGTATGATATTAAGCATGACTATAACTTCGAATCCCGAGTTATGGTCTTAGAAAAGTTTTTTTTCTTTGTGTGTGTGTGTGTTCGTATCGCGAAGATTTTAGTTACGTTGATAAATGAAATTGGAATGACAAGATTCTGAGAGACCAAAAATGCAAAAAAAGAAGACAGTGCTTAATACAGCAGCGATATTGATTCATTTTCTTTTTCACATTTTTAAATAAGCACACATTTCAGATAAAACGGGAGCAATAATTATTGCTCAATGAGATTTCCGAATAGGAAGTCAACCCCCTCAAATAGAAAAAAAAAAATCATTTCCGTTACCCACTTTTTCAAACTTTACACACGATGTCTGTCTTTTTTAAAAGTACTAAAGAAGAGAAAGCAAAACCGTCTTTGACAACTTCATAAAATATTAAGATATTGTATTTCTCAATTTATTTTAAAGAAATTACCCGGCCAATTGGTTTGCGGTATGACCATTTTTTTTTTTTTTTGTTTTTTTGTTCCTTCCAGTACAGATGATCTCCCCGCTAGATTTTTATGACAATATAGCAGACTCACCTGCGACGTGAGGACAAGCCATCGAAGTACCGGAGATGGTTGTAGAATCAGTGTCGGAATCAATCCAAGCAGAGGCGATATTGACTCCAGGAGCGAAGATATCGACGCTCTTTCCAAAGTTGGAGAAAGAAGCCCTCTTGTCGTTTTTATCGGTTGCACCGACGGTTATAGCCTTTTCGTGAGAAAATTACATGCGAATTATGTACAGAATAGACAAAATACCAATCGGATAAAAAAAAAATCATCTGCAGTTGCAATGAAGCACACCCTTTTTGAGCCAGCCGGCACCATAAAAGACAGAATTTTCCAGGTATACGTGTGTTAAGTTAAAGGTCATTGTTGGCATCCTATCCATTGATGCATGCGTTCGATTTGGAATTCTCAAGTAGCATGATACAGATGAGACTCCTCGTCTCCACCACCCTAGATCCTTCCTTCCCCCCTTCCTCCCCCACCCTTCCTTCACGTCTGCCATTTTACAGTTTACATGACACTTGTGACTGCTCTGGGTTAGCAGAGAGGGTAAGCAAAATACAGATTAATGAAACTATTTACAGAAGAAACCACCGTTATCAGCAGAGTCATTTAATGCATAATTCTGGGACCATCTTTTTTTTTTTCGAGGTTACAATTCGCACTCGCAGTATTTGGTGACGATGTACAATGCACGACTTACAGATTCAGCACTAGCAGGGGAGTAGTGACTGGCGTTATCGTTATTGTTTCCTGCAGCAACCACGACGGTCACATTTGCATCGTACATTCTTCCGACGGCTTCATTCAGGGCAACGTCATATCCACCACCAAGGGACATGGAAGCGACTGCCGGTTTGGTGTGATTTGCTGTCACCCAATCCATACCTAGAGGAGGCAAACATAATGTCAACTTTATATTTTAGCTTTTACGACATGTTTGCAATCGACAAGATTAATACCTTAGTTCCAAATTACCAGTCACAAGTTAGCAACTATGTTTGATTTTGATCACTGCCTCATATGTATTAGACACTTGACGTTCCATCGTGGTGAAGCGTACCTAGAGCTGTGGAATTTTCAGAGTCGCTAAACCCACCACGATTTCATCAGTCAATACGCTCAACTGATCCATTCTTTAGAACTCTGAAATTTTAGGAGGGCTTGTCTAAAAATTTGACTCTATACCCTTAGCTGAGGTGAATCATTTATCACCCGTTATTTTATTAAATTCGATAATTACTTCCACCGTGGAAATCGTTTTATACTTTTAATATGGAATCAGTCATTGTTAGTCAGTGGAAGTCATTTCGTCACAGATGAAGTTCTTGTTTTGTAGTGAAGACGCCCTTTCCTTCCTAATTTTTAAAAGGGGGGGGGGGCAGAAAATAGTGATGCAAACTATTGTTTTTGTTGTATTAGTACACGCTGCATCAAGTTGCGCCATCAAGAGACTGGCGAACAAGGAAATAAAATTCGAGAAACATTAAGTTTGGAGAACAAGAGGACAATCTATCACTTTCATATTCGATAACGCCAAACCAACTATTACTTCAATAGAGTTTTATGCTCATGAGGACGACATGAAAGGGTAAAAGGTTAACCTTTACTGAAAATATGGAAAGATTACTCTTCTGAAAAGTGATGGGGCTCGTAAAATAATATGACACCGACAAGTGGAGAGATTACTAAATGAAAGAAAATGTTTTTGCCACTGTAGACTCCATGACAATATCTTGTTCCTTGCCCGAGATATTGGTGTTTGAACAAAGACTGTTCAACAAAGATTTCCTGTTGCCTCAAGGTTACCAAAATGCCATGTAATAGTCATAAATTAATGTTAGGAGTCTTTTACAGTTACATTAGGTATATATATATATTGATCGGGTATATGGTAGATTTTTCAAAATACTTTGTAGAAATTTTGGTCACATCTCTTAAACTATCGTATTGTTTTTTGTTTTTTTTAAGACAGTCAAGGTTATAAAGAAAACAAAGGATATTGAAATAGTTGTGGCCGTGTGACATCACAGATTTCCAAACCACCCAGTGAACACTCTCAAATAGACATTGCTGTAAAGGCAAATAGGGCGTTTGTTTTAGAGAAAATATCCATATTTTTGAAACAAATGTTTGTGGACGTAGAATGATAGATTATTCAAAATAAGGAAAAACAGCAACCCTTTTTCTAGGAATAAGCTTCCCACCGATATAAATTCAGTTATTTCTTAATCAACACTAATTTGTTCACACAAACTTTTCGAAATTCAAATGATGCATCTTCCGTTGCTCATCACAAGCATGATTGTTTGAGGAGATGAACCTTTTGCAGGTATTTATTGATGAGACTGAATGGTTGAACAATGACTAATGCCGTTTCCGCTGTATGTCATGTTGGTGTATTCTAAACGCCCTATTTCCCTTTAAGTTTGTACCTTTCAAACGGAACGTGGCAATAAAATATGTCTTTAACCAGTGGAATGACACAACTGTTATAAATTTATATGGAGAATCAAATCTTTCTTCGGTGTCAAGTATTTTTTGTTTTCCTCTGCAGGCATTTCAACCTACAGATCAATAACTTGCTCCTAAGACATTTCTGGTGGAAGAAAGACTTCTGGTCAAGAGAGATTGTCAGCCAAGTTAAAGTTACAAACATATCATATGCAACAGTGTCAAACTATAGCGTGAAACTTTGTTGTTCTTTAAAATTGGAAGAATTCATTCAATCTTTAAATTTCACCGAGTGGAAAATTTAGATTAGATAGATTATATATTTACCTCAAAATCTTATGAAAATAAAGAACGTAACGTTGAAACTATTCTGATATTACAACAGTCAAGATTAGGCCTATATAGAAATGAAAGAGACATCCAAATAATACAATACAACATTTTGGAACAGACATTTCTTTAAAACTCTGGAAAGAAAAACTCTATAATTACGTAACTAAATTCTACAAGCTCTCGAAACATGAATATTAACAACAAAGATATTTAAAAAGAACATTCACAAGGATTTTTTTCGCCAATGGTTAATTCCTTTAAGATAGTCCAGTTATACTTTGGAAGAGGTGTAAACCCATTAATCTATCAACCATAAACCCATAGACACCTCTTTGATGGTTCGTTGAATTTATGTTTTTTTAAGTGAACATAAATTTAACGTGATTTATATCGAACACGATTGATAATTTACACTACTGTTAACTGCCACCGTTCTTTTTCAATCTTTATTGAGTTTAGTCTGGTTATTAACGAAACATCTATGGCAATGATAGTAATGATACCGTGAATTTAAATTTACACTGATTCTTCACATTGCGACTTCTTTTATTAGACCAGTTAATAAGTTGAGAATATGGACAGGTTCATAAACGTACTGGACATGTAAATAGGGTTACAAGTCAACCAATGTAGCAATAAATCAGCTAAAGTTAGGTGAAATGTCAAAACAAAACAAAAAAATGAAAGGAACTTCATATTTCAGCTAACCTTGGCTGACTTCTTGCTACATTGGCTGCCTTGTAGCCCATCTATTGACATGTCCCGAATGTTTATGAACCTATACATATTCTTTACTTTACTCACCTTTGATAATATTAGTTGTGGTACCTGAACCCATGCATCCGAGAACTCTCACTCCGTGGAGGTTGACTTCTTTAGCTACACCATAGCTATCTCCACCGACCGTCCCAGCGCAGTGAGTTCCGTGTCCGTGGCAATCCTCACCCTGATGTTCGTACAGAGAACGAAGTGACCATGAAACATGAAGAAATTTCTCATTGTAATAAATATGTAACGAACAGAACTACATGTCGCGTTAGACATTGATATAGACCTTTTGAATTCACAAATGTTCGCATCAACAAACCCTGTCAAAAGAACAATTTTAGTGGTAGTCGTAAAATATAAACTTTTTAAAAGTTCTATAAGGGTAAATACTTTGAGGTGTGGAACCCCTGACCCTTTGTTGAGCACAGGCTTAGTCTTTCACCCTTTCACCAAACTGAATTTGTGGTGAAAGAATTATTAATATTATTATGTGCTGGTTCACATGCTATCTGTTTTTCTGTTCTGCCTCCAAATTCCACAATTTTCCAAACCCCAATCTGAATATAGGGGACTGTTATCAAGTTGTACTGCATTTCCTCAGACAATTCGAAAGAAAGTAAAATGAAATAGTAGAACTATTTCCTCAAGTTCCTCTTTCTTATGGCGGATCTGTGTGGAAAACAATATTGAAGATTAGATTAGGGAATCACTAACCTCGTTCTTATTCAAAACAAAATCTATGGATCTGTTAGTATTCGCCCGACCTCCAAAGTCCACATGTGTCTGTCGAATTCCGGTGTCAAGGACGTAAACGTTGACTCCTTTCCCGGTTTCTAACATTGAGAAATAAAAAAGCCCAACGTCAAATATCAACGTGCATTTACCCTTCTCTTGTTTCCTCCTTGAAATGTTTATGTAACTATTTTCCAAAACCGTATCACACCTTGATGACTGGTGAAGTATCGGCCATCATCTTTGCAACACCCTAAAAGAAGTATCTCCACAGGTATCGTTAACATTTGCACCAGCTAAGCGAAATGGTTCATGGAAAAGTTAGCTGATATTTTTTTCAGTTTTCACAACACAAACGGGTAGAGCAGATGCTATGCCATGCCATACTCAATTCGGATACAGTACAATTGCCTTCCATCGACTTACACGTCGATTTGTTTACCTTTTTATTTATTTTTCTTTTTGTGAGGAACAGGCCAGTGCACAGGTCTCAAGGATCACCCGACAGAAAATGGTTGGTGTTGTCCGCCTAATTTTTTGGATGAACTCTATAAGTCTGGTGCACCCTGCATACAAAACATACTCTATATCTATGGCACGTCTATAATATTAATATCCACACGTATTCCAAGCACGAGACCATGATAGATATGAAAGAGAGATTGAGAGTACACCACGTATGAAAGGAAGTGTTCTTAGCGGCTAATATACACCACCCTTACTTTTCGAGTGCTTGGCCCTTTAATCAAAGGTGGATTAAGTTTGGTTAATGATTTCACTCCTGTCAGTCTCGAAAGTTCCCGACACTTTCTAAGCTTAGCGCCACCATCAATTGGCGTGTAGGTCACAGAAATTATGTAAATAAAAATACTGCTAAGAACGAAGACGTTCTCTTCACCCCGTTTTTTACTATTTTTTAGAAAAATCTCCACACCGATGACCTGAACGGCACTGGAGTTTGTACTGGTTCACTAAAAAAGGCACTAGTGCACGTTACAACTTTTCAAACCGAAATTTATATTGGGCCAGTCAACGCCAAACATGCATAATTGCGCATCACCTCCCATTTGACACCGTTATCAACGATATTGGCAGCAGCACCACTGCCATTCCTACGGTCACAACCCTAGGGACAAAGTCCTCGATAAATTTGCCGGCCCGAAACATCACCTAGACCAATTCACCAAGACCAAACTTTTTTTTTTTAACTGTTCTTCATTCTTCTGCTTCTCTAAACGGTATCACCAGTTAGTTACATAGAGATGCCACTTACACTAAGAAATCCCGATTTCTTTGAAACCAGTCCCCTATCAACTTATCATCAACTCCACATGCCAGTTTATTTAAAGCTAGCGGTCAGCCAACTCATCACAGTCCCGTCTAAAGCCAGCCTCCAACCAGCTCTACATTCCAACAGCTTCGAATTTGTCTAGTTTGTCTGAGAAGTCACATTTTCAATTCCTCTCTCGGACGCTTCAATCCAACAAATCCCTACAACGCTTATCGTCTGATTTACATCATCCAAAGCCCGTCAGCTCTACCAATCTGCTTTTTCTATGTCGCCTTGTTTATACAGACATTGACAAACATTCATCAGTTTTATACCACCGTAGTCTCATACTCCCAAATTGCGCCATGTCTCACTGAAGTACCCATATAGCCAGAGACATCCTGGCTGCGGATTGTTCAGTACAGTTTCAAATGAAAAAATGTTCAGCCTTAACATTTTTCACTCTCCATTTTACTGAAAAAAAAACTTTGCCCCTATCCTGCTGAATCTCATCTTTTGTGGGGAGAGCTTCACAAGGGGAAATTCAGTTCATTTTTAGCAGTCTTTGTTCACTATGCTTTAAAGGATTCTTATTATATTCTAGCTGTACCTGTGTAACGTAAGATGCCTCTCTAATCTTCTGTGAAGCAAATTGCCTACAGTTCGCAGGACGCGTTTGTGAGCTAAGTAACGGATAGATCGTGTTGTTAAACCCAAAATGTAAACATTGCTTAATTAAATGTTAATAAAGAGACTTAGTTAACATTGTAGGACTAAATCCACAGGAAAATATTGTTAAACTTCCCACCGGACATGTGTGCATGGGTGTCGTGTAAAATTATATATTATTCTTATCATTAGCAAGTACTTAAAGGGGTTTTGAAAACTGCAGAGTCGAGAGGCTATTTTTCCAGGCTAGCCAAAAGTCAGAAAGACAGGTTCCTCTTGGTGTCGACAACAAAGTCCAAAAGGCCAACTTTAAGGATAATTATTGCTCATAGTATCCGTAAAAATCAAGAAAACTGACGGATGCAACGAAAAAAAAAACTTTTCAACATTCCAGCGTCTCCGTATAGGGCTATCAGATCCTGCGAAAAGAATTCGTTCGATCCTCTAGAAACACTTAACAAAAAGCAAAGAGACTTATTGCACGACAAACACTGATGATATGGCCAAAATTGGTTGCTCAAAAACTCACACATTTCATAAATAAGTTTGGAATTTCAAAAAAAAGTTTGGTGAAATCTCTCCGAAAGAAACACGTCAGAGAGATTAATGCATTGAAATCGTGTGAATGCTACAAGCACACATTTGTTTGCTAAAAATGCACATTTGGTCTTCAAACTGACACAATCACCCTGCATAAGATTCAGCCACTTTCAAAAGGGCTCCAAATATCTGGAGCCGCGCAGTTATCGAGGTTGTGTCTCTACAAACCGAGTCTTGCCTATAAAAAGGGCCAAAAACCTGAAAGATAAGTGGAAATAGTGAAGAAACATGAAATAATATAACTCCATGCGCAGATCTACCTGTATATACCTGTATATACTGGGAAATCTCATGTGGGTTCTTTCTCAGAATTATTGCGTTGGTTACTGAGGCGCACTATCCTCCTATTTTACCTTTTGTCCAGAATTGCTTTGTCAAGCACAATATCGCATATGGCGCAAAATTCTTTGTTTGTTCCTCAGCCGTTCTTGCCCTCCTTTCTTAAATTAAAAACTTTCCACACTAGGTGGGCCCTCGATACGTTCTTATTATTATTGTAAAACGTCTGATGTTTCATGATGTTTTTGGTACTTCCGTAAGAGAATTCCAATATTCACCGAAAGTGACTTTCTCGACCCCACCCCACGCCGTCAGTTTCTGTGGACTGTCACCACATTGCATTTCGAAATCGAGAGAGCTATCTTGGTTTTGGCGCATTATATATGCAACCAGGATATCAGGATAGGGCGGGGGTGGGGCAAATGAGTGCAACAGAAACTGTGGGGTACCAAATTTCGCACGTAACCGAGGGTGAACCGTATGTAAACAGGGAAAAGATGCATACAGCGTATATATCAGTTCAATATGCTCAATATGATAGGGGCAACTGGTTTGGGGGAAATAGTTTGACGGAGGACATATCAGTGCTCAAGATGGCAACACTTTCGGTATGTTTATTAATTCTTATCACAGAAAATATATCATATACTAACATATTCGTCCATCCGAAGAGATCTGAATTTTCCGCAAGTGGGTGGGGGGGGGGCGTTAACTTGCTCCAATTGCTGGGTCTGTCCCTTCCCCGTCCCTCCGTTTCCCCACCACTTTAATTACTCATTTCTAATATATGAAATAGACTAGGAAAGTTTGGAAGTTCTGGTTTGTTTGCTTTTTTTAAAACCCCTGGCCATCAATAGTACCATCCATACGACTTCCGCTACAAGTGGCCGTTCGTGACTATTTCGAGAATTTTATGAATGTGCACCAGAGTAGTCTGGTCGCAGAAATGGTCATCAGCTAAATTAGGAACTAATATGATAATAGACTTATTATTTTGATTTCCATATTCTTTCGTATTCATCTGCATATTATTCCATAACCTAGTTTTGTGAAGCCAAATTTTATGCTGGCCATGTTGGCAAGTGGACATTTTTTGCATGTATCCCCCCTCTAGACAGCGTTTCACTTCGTCATGATTTGGGATGTAAACACTGCGGCAGTTTTAATGCAGGTCACTAAACCTAAAATTAATCGCTGATGAAGAGGAATTGTATTCAATAGATAGGCATGATTACGCTGATGCAAATAACTTACCGTCTATTTCGTAGCTGTTATTCAATGGCAATTGCCTCTGGTCGATTCTGTCAAGACCCCAAGATGCAACGGAATTGATCCTCACGACTTGATCTTCTTGAACGTATTTGACAAAGCTCAGACGACGGACCTGTTGACAACATTAGAGAGTAACTAGAAATAAAAACTGTAAGTTATGAGTTAGGACTAGTTTTCACGTTTACGACGATACTGGTATCTGATAACACATGTCCAATTTTCCACTTTTATTCGTCGCACTTCAAGACATTGGAAGCGGTCGTTAAAAAAACACAACCTAGATGACAAAGACATTTACTGCGCCTGAGATGAAGCAAGATATTATTTTGCATTTCATACCTCCTAACATGTATTTCTCGTAGCAATTTTAATTGTGAGGTAGCAAACAAATTATCTGAGTCATTGGTGACGGTTTGTTCCAAATAAAATCTTGCACATACAATTGAAAGTGTCCTATCTTTCTTTCGGCGGGGAGGGTTATATCTGCAATACGTAAGTAGGTCAGTCAGTTGTGCAGTCATTTAAACAGGTAAACCATTTCACTTTCTAAGGATCATCGACAGTCAAATGACGACTCGTCGTCAACGTTATATCTAATGCCACTTGTACCGGGTGACTGCCACTAGCCGTCACTCGTATTGTCTCAAAGGCAATCAAAACTTTCTCCTACCATCTACATCGTACCTTATATGTCTACCTTTACCTGACAACATCAGTCGATTGGTTACAAAAGTTGAAAAAAGTGGATGAAAATATATGGAAACCAAAAGACTCGATGTCATCAGGTGTGTATTCAAATGACTCAAATGGCGATTAAGTAAGAATATGTTAAATGGTGGTTTGCAGAGTCTTCATCAAATGATTGCGAAAGGTGTGCGTGTGTTCGAGGACGGGGGTTGAATGGTAATGTAAAGCTGTATCATATGTGACTTGTATACATACACAGCGTTAATTCAAGTTTGAGATCGGGGGGTGATGGGGGGGGGGGTGATTAGAAGGCAGGCTACAACATTTTTAACTAACATTTCACTGAGGAAAAAAAAAACTAGTGTAAAGATGCTTTTTCGTACCAGTTCTACAACCGAAGATGGCATAGTTGCAGCAAATCCGTTGAGAGCACTTTCATAAACATGGCCAATACGTCCTCCGAGAGATTTGAAGAAAGGAATATTCTCGATCTCGTTGACGGAAGCCCACGTGTCTACTTCATCCTGTAGTGAGGAATTGAAATAGGAAATATCAGAAGAAAGATTGTGCGCCACCACTGGGCTATATGCTGGTTAGTATCCACGAATCCTCGGAACAGAACTCTATACTCTAGCAAAAGAAAGTAGTGTAATGACTATGAAAAAAATCTTATGTTTTCTTGAACCCTTTTTGCAAATCCCAACACCGACCTACAACCCCAGAATTTTTACATTTATGTTTATAATTTAAGCCAATAAAGCCTATTCTTCCAATACTCTATTTAAATGATGTTGACGAACGACAGAGTAAACTTGGTGGGGTCATCACGGTGAAAACTAAAAAAAGTAACCTCTCTGGTATATTTGCCTTAACGCCCCTCCCCCCGGCAGTAGCAGGCAACCCCCACCCATCATTCCTCTCTTCTTTAAATGGAGATAGTCCAAGCCCTGAACATACCAAGATGTCCATCGAGATATCAAGCACTTCCCATCACCTTACTCTTCCTTGCCAAGCACCGTTGTTGTGGGTGAGCTCTCAACTGTTAGCAACACATGCCACTGAACAAATGCAATACGATATAGACCATCATTTCGTTACATATTTCAAAAATGTTTTAATCATAAACCACAAAGACTTCAGAACTTTCGTCTCACCTGGAAGACAACGATGTATGAACCTTCGATTTTCTCCTGGCTCCTGTGAAGAGGTGCGAACATCGCACTGGTCGCGGTGACGAAAAGGGCGATCAGCAAGAATTTCATGGTGCTGTGTTTGAAAGTGGGAACAGGCAAAAATATTAATACAAAATTATTGCGCTTTATGCTTTCAAAAATTCAGTGGTTAGATGTTTACCTACAGGCTATGCTAAGAACTCGCTCGCATTTACGATCCTCCCACTAGTGGCGTTGGTCTCACGCACGTGATAGGAGAACAATTAGTGATATGTTAGCGTTCGAAGCTAGTGGCAATCGTTGTGCTTGCGGTGTAAGTAGATGGGTCAATGGACTAGGCATCTCGAAGAAACGAAAGCTTAAGACTTACTGCTGTTTTTCACGTGTCCCCGAAACCGGTGTTCCGACTGACAGAATTGGTGTTGACGTATTGTATGGTAATATGAAACAAGAAGCATATATTACCGTCATGAAATAGGTACAATGCTTTCATTATCAGTCAAGACGAAGACCAGTCAAGTCAATTTTTATGTCGTTCAGGAATTCTAAGAGGGTCTTCGCACAATACCATTCGAGCACTATTCTGTTATAGTCGCTTCTAGGATGTAAATAGACAACATTTCTTGAAGAACTGCTGCCTTTTGCTCAGCAAAATATGACGTTTGAAAGGCAACCCTGATAAAACAAAAAAAATTGATCTAAACCATGTTTTTACCACATGAAGTAAAAGGATACTGACTGATTTCGCAGGGCAAAAATATCTTCACCCTTCTTCAATAAATTTCTATTGAGTTATGCCCCGCGTTAATTCTTTACTTGTTAGCTAATTGGCCATGAACCTTAAAACGTGTTGATGTTGCTGAATATTCACCGAGATGTCAAAGTTCAGTGCAGACGATATGTAATATCTTGATTGACTTGATGAGTCCAAGAGGTGGGAAGGAAACTGAACTTCCTCTGTCACAATTCTTCATTCTTTCTGCTCCAGAGTGGCATCTTGGATAACAGATAACAGAAGTCAGTGCATTTTTTTATCGTGTAGGCCTCATCCCTGAATACTGTCATTCAATTTTTTTAAAGTTATTGTACTTAAACCTTTCGGTTCTTTTTGGTGTTTTTCCTACATAAATTATGTAAAATTTCACAACGTAATTACGACATTGGTGTTGTCCGGTTTGGTCATACATTACACTTTTTCTTATATTTTTCCCCCAAAGAGATGAGGACACCCCTTCCCCTGGACCACTCCCCCATGTCACTGCCCTGTATAACACCCTTCGTGGCAAAATTTTGGCTACACACCTGTTTGACAGTTTGTATGATGCAAGAATGACTAGTCGTATTGTGGGTAAAGTTTACTGTGACTCTGTAGTCTGTAATGGGGAGTCAAGCAGATAGTTGTAAATTTCTTGAACTTATTTGGCTTCCACGGTCTCTCATGGGGATTGGAGAAAAATATTGTAATGAGTATTAAAGTATCCATTAGTATTCGATTTTACAGTCACTGAAAAGTTTGTGAAATCACAATGACTGACGCATATTTAAATTTCTGCTGAAGGTGGTGACAGCATTTTGGGTTTTCTGAACGACTTTTCTAGTTTTCAATTAAACTTAGACCATGTCACATTTTATTTAGAACGGCAGTCGTCTCAATGGGATTTCTAATAAATACAAATACTTCATAATACCTGAAATGGGAAAGACTGGGGGTATGGATACTGTCTTGTCACGCGTTTGACGAGTGATTATTGTCACGGGAATGGTCAAAGACAAGGAGGTAATATTCAAAGTACCAGGTAACCATAGCAGCAATCTCATCCAACAGTTCTGCATCCAACAGTTTTGCATCTTTTAAAATGCATAAAATTAACCTGTGATATAAAAAAGGTACAACTTGTATATTAACTTTTTCGACTAACGTCTCTCTGAGAGACTTAGTTGATAGAGACCGAGGGGATGGGGGAGATAAGGCAGCTTCACACCCAATCGATGGACGAAAAATGGATGAAAGATCAGTTTGGAGTTTTATATGTATATCTTGGTAAATTGCTCAACCATCATGCAACAACTCTCATTCGTTGGAAAGCTGATACACGACATATTTCACAACACCTTCGATTTTTTTTGGCAGGATTGCTAGACCTTGGAACATCAGCAGAATAATCTTTTTTTTTTACTTGTGTGAATCTGTGTAATCGTCGAACTTCCCAGCTTGTAGAGCCATCTTCAGTTTGTAAGCCGCATTCAATAATTCAATATGAGAGTCTTGATGTTTACGAAATATAATGTACACTTCAAAATAAAGGTTACCAATTTATTTTCTTGTTTTACTCGTATTTCCTGTATTTGATTTTTTTTTTATGCCTAGGAAATACTACTCCTCAAAGTGTCGATGAGCAACGGGGTAGGTATTCAACAAAACTAAAGTTGTGTGAAACGGATGATCAAAACGTAAAAGGCATATTGAGCATAAACGTAGGGGTTGTCTACTGAGCTATAATACAATTTTAGGCAATGATTTGCCAAGGCTTAATCAATGCCAGGAGTGTGTTGAAGGATCCAGGGTTTGATGAAGGGCTCGACCGGGTGGTGCTGGGGGGGGGGGGGTTGTCATAGGAAGGGGTTACATTCGTAAGTGGATGTGAGAGAGACAATGGAACTAAACCGAACCAATGGAAATTTAGTATATAAGGACCTTGGCAGACAGTTGACCTTCCTTGACTGACTCTATGCCTAAGGTCTCTGTCAACAGCAGCAATGGAAGTGCACGTAAAGTTAAACTGTCTTCTCCGTAGATGTCAGTAAGTCTTCACAATTGGAAAATGCATTATAACGGTAAACAAAAGGAGAACAAAAGCCTCTGGCGAATTTTGATATAATCTCATACTAGTCGATAGTATGAATTTGAAGAACTCTAAACAATGGTGTGTGCTATAAACAAAGAAAAAAAAACAGTAAAGAAAATTAAGCTTGAAAGAAAAATATACAAGACTAAAGACAACAAACAAGCAGACGAGAAAAAAAAAACAGGAAGAGTCCATAATTAAAAATGATAGTCTACAAATTTTGTTAACAGGTAAATGTGTTAGAAATATCGGAAGTCTAATTTCAGAGAATAAAGGAGAAAAGAAAAAAAAAGAAAAACAATCATACGTAAAACACGGAACGGAACAGGAAGACAAAAATAAAGAGAAGAAAACACATGAAGACAACAACATAAAGCAGTACATGAATCAATTCATAAAGGTAATTCGTAATGAAATATTGAGACGTTTAATCTAAAATGAAGGGAAAAAAAGTACAAACGTAGCTGTAAAACTGAAATGATAGGTTGATTGATCATAACAAAATTAAATCGGGAATGAAGAAAAAGGGGGAACAAAAGTAAGAGGACCCGCAAAGACAAGGCTAATGACTTTTACTCATACTTTTTTTTTTTCACAACTTGCAACAGCGCACCTCAAAGCAAACTGAGATTTCTGTGAATATGATACAGTGTTCCTTTACATCATATTTCCATTAACATAAACGCAGCAATAAATCCTACGAATAATCTGTACAGATGAAAATCCGTACTTTTCATTTTGTCGAAATAGCATTAGCATATCCATATACACTTTTTACTGGAGATCCTGTGTATGAGTTTAAAAAAAAAAATAGCACGGGTAGTACATTATCACTATGAATAATTCAATAATGGTATTGGAACCAAAGGAGTGCATTATATTGCAATGTTGACTCTGCATGAGTATATGGAGTTCCAGACGAGGTTTACCTTTGAAAACAATTAAATGTTAATTGCGACGTTCTAACTTCAACTCGAAGAAAGATTAGAATCACAGGTTTGCTTCCGGTGGCAGGGAGGGTATCATGACAATGATGAAAAACAAATTTGGAGATCTTAGGAAAGTGAATTACGCAAGTAGTCGATACAAATGCCAGTGATGTAAATCTCATAACAAAAATTAATAAGGAGTTTAGGTAACAGCTTATTCAGTTGAGTATCAATTGATTGAAAAACAAGAAAGGAAATTAGGACATAAGCGGTAGTAACGTATAGACTAGAGTAAATCTTCTAATAGAATAAGCATATAGTCCAAAGAATTATTAAAATACTAAATACCTTAAACTTACCATCAAATATGTTCTATCTGGACCTACATAAATCTTAATTTCACCTGATACGTGATCACATACATAACAGCGGTACTTATACTCTTATGACTTTAGGAGATTTTTTAGTTTCAAGTTGGGATTAAAAGGACTTAATTCAAATAGTTTAAATATAAAAAAAAAGATATCTTACCTTGAATGGTATTCTGGTAGTACGGTCTTCTAACTGTGTGGTATTCTGGATGTATGGTCTTTTGGCAGCTTGGTCTTCCAGTCTTCTGGCAGTCTGGTATTCTGCTTTTCTGGTATTCTTGTACCCTCGTTGAAGGATCTTCAACTCGACGAGTGATTGTGAGGCAAAACGAACAAATCCCACTTCTTTTATGCTCTCACAGAGCTAGTTAACACTTGCAATACTCTTCAATTACAACGTAACCTAACCCTACGAATTCAGTTGAATGGATATTTTCCAATCACTGAAAAGGGGGTGTACGTGCAAGGGATTCGATTGGTCAATAAATCATTAAGGCAAATAACTCAATATCGTCTGTTAATCGGATATCGTGCAATCATAGAAAAGAGCATACATACAAGGGATGTGATTGGTCATTATTAAATGAGACGGTAATTTCACCTTGACAAGTCTCTTCCCCTACCACCCCGCATAATGTTAGGACCAACCAAAACTCACTTTATAGAATGTTATGTCTCAGCCAATCACAGTGAAGCTCTCATAAGCAGTAAATCAAGTGTATCCTATGCAAGAACTCAGTAGAACACAATAATATCACATACTGACGTTCTGTGATACCGCCACCAACATGGCTCCTGAATTTGCGACTTAATACATCAGCTAGTGAAAATTATGCTACGTTACCATCAAATGTGCAACAGTGCCAACTGCATTTTCGTTTCTTGTAATGGATGCATTTTTCCAATATTTTAGTAATACATGGGATATATGAATATACCCAAAATGAATCCCTGTCTGGCGAATCCGGCATATACAATTGCTGGTACCCCCCATTCAAGCAAAACCATCTTTAGTCCAAATCTGTTTCTCAAATTATTTGCGTCAATACATGTTCATCTTGTATTTAAAAACGTAAATAAATAACATGATTACGAACACCCCATGCCATATAATAGCATTACAAACACTAGAGAGATCCAATGTCTTATCAACAGTCTTATCGTTTGCTACCTGAGTGGTATGGAAATCATCATGTAATGAAAGTGGCCTAAGGCGGTGGGGTTTGGCTATTGGAGACAAAATAATAATAGAAATACGAATGTGGGATATGAAGGACAAGATTTTAACGGCTTGGATTCAGCATGCTTTTGCTTGCGGTGGACAGTTAGCCTAGTTATCCTTACATTAAATACGAATTGCAAGATTGATGGTGACTTTTCTGTCGAAAAATCATATCATTTCATAGAAAAAGACTATGAATATCTTCTTTCTAGCTTTGGGATAGAACTGCATGAAAAAGAAGGATTTTTTCATGCATATTGAGGGCTCCTGGCTCCCTAAGACAGTGCTCACAGTTAATTGGTTAAGTAGAAATGTGGATTTTTTAGAAGGGTGTGCGATAAAAATCTGCTAACAATATATTTGACGATGCCATGCATTCGATGGTTAATAACCACTTTCAGTAGTGACTTTGAAGTTCCGAAGTGCAATAAAAAAGCAGGACAGATGCAAATAGTCACTCCAATGGATGTCGCACAGACATCCCTTTTCTTACAAATTAACCAGCTGGTTGAGCAAACATAAAACCTGTATCTTGTACATCGCTTAGCGATAAAGGGGGGGGGGGGGGGGGAATTTCTTATCACTGGCGAGCACTGGCAGAGTTAGGCACTCTTGGAGGAGATGATACACGAGGTTAATACCGAGTTTAAAAAGTCCACATATACAGCAGTAGTTTTAGTTGTAGCTAGCCAATACATGTACTTTGTTTTTAGCTTCCGATGAATTACCATTGGATGTGAACGTATTGAACTTCGATTTCCTGCATAACAATTTTTACTGATATCAAATCGCTTAATGATGGCGTAATGTTCGTTAAACAGGGCTGCTAAATACAGCCTTCTCTACTCATTGTGTAGCGCTTTTCCTAATTCAACACCCAGCCACCTATAACAAAGTTTTAACGGTAGGTTTTGGCTATCTTTGAGCACAATGGGTCAACTGCTCTTTATCAGTCAGCAAACGATCTAGTCCGCACATCGATTTTTTTTTTTTTTTTTGTAAAAATAAAGACGTTGTGTGAAGAATATTGTCTTCGATAATGAAAAAAAACCTTTAACTGTTAAAGAAAGCATGGACGTAATTTTGGACCGTCACTTAAAGTGTAATTAAAATTTGGGGATGTACAGACTGCCCGGGGATGCAATTTAGAAGTCGATATCAACACTGACATATGGTTCATTTTCATCGGTTCTTGATGGATATCATCTCAGGTGACTTCTCATTTCAGGTGATTTTTTCTTCCACTCACACCACCCGATCTCTCTCTCAAAGGAATTCTCCAACACCAGAATGAAGGATAGATGACACTGGCATTCTTATACCGCGTGGTTTGTGAACTTAGAGATATATTAGTCAAACTTCACTTACCACCCCCCCCCCAAAAAAACAACCTAATGCCCAACGTTCTCCTTCCCCCCACCGTCAAAATGTTCCCGGCCTCTTCAGCGACATTTCCTTTTTCTCTACACCCTCACCCATTTGCCATACATACCCCACCTCTAAAGCGACTCATTAACTACCATAACTTTCCTCTCCAGATGGCGGTAACTGGGAGATACATAAATTATTGTAAACAAATAAACGACTGGCAATGGCCTACAATAACCTGTTTTTCCTGAATATCAGTCCAATCTGAATATTGAAATATGTTGTGACTATTGCGATGATGTGAAAACAAGCTTAAGTAAGTCTATATGTCAAGGGCTTAGAACACAATTTCTTGTCAGGGCTGTCTTGTACGTAGAGTTAGCCACTGTAAATGTGGTCAATATTTCAAGTCATAAATTTTAATTTTGGCAAAACGCTTTGAAACTGTCTTTCATTTGAAAGCTTCAGATGACGTGTGCAACTGTAAAGAGAAAATGTATAAGGGAACACGTCAGAGCGATTAGATTGAACGGTTTGGGGGTATCTGGAGGGTAGGATGTTATTGAGAGTTCTGCTGAGAAAAGTACCCACAGACTTTGGGCAGAAGAAGGCATAGTTGTTTTATACCTTCCAAGGTCAATTTTCTCACTCTACCCCCTTTTCAAGACTATTATCACCAAACCGCTGCTCTCCTCCACATCCTCTTATTGTGACCCTCAACCTCAAAGTAATCATTACCATTTCTTTAGATCACGTGATTTGTGAATTTTCAATAACTTGAGCAGTACTTAAAAAGTAAGTCAATCGCCAAACGTTGGTTAATTTGAACATCCAAGGTGATTTATTCTCTAACCCTACACCACCCTACCTGACCGATCCTTAGGCCCAACTATACATACCCACGTGTACCATTACTACCTACCCACTACCCACCCAGTACCATTCAAGTCGCCCAAACTATCCCTACGTACCCCTCTTCTCCACCCCCACTGCACCACTACTCAACCTATCCTACCCCATCCCCTACGCACCCTAACCTACGGTATCCCTCCCCTACCCTATTCCCAGCCACACCCCTTCGTACATCTAATCCCTAGCGCACTGGAATCACCGAAAATGTATGGTGATTCAGACCATGTATTTTATGACTCCGCAAAAGTCAGTGGTCGACCACTGCATGGTTTATCCATCACAGGAGCACATACAGCATAATGACGTCACGTCTGGCGGTAACTGATGGGCTTAGCAAGTCATCATAATGTGGTATTGTAGAATAAAATGTAGGCGACTAGCCGTCTCCTTGTCTCCCAGTTCAAGTCAAGCGATCCACTTACCTTCGATCTTTTCTTATCGCTGAATATCCTGACCAGATGTCGGCAACTCACAGATAGGCTAATTATATGTAAACAAAGATACGAAAGCATGCGATACCATACGATGCGTACGATAGCATATGATACCGTACGATGCCTACGATAGCATATATGTTTTCTCTCTTAATATGTTGGTGAATTCTGATGAGATGGGGATATTGAAATATCGAGATGAAGTAAAGACTAATGGAGGTATTGCCACGATCTAAAGACTGAACAAATGTTTGTTTTTTTGTTTCTCAACATTTTCATAGCTGACAGTTTTAACTTCCGTTATTACGATCACCTTTCAGAAGTGGTCATAGCGTGCTATCATTGTTTGAGGGGGTCATTAGTTTAGTCTTGCTTTAAACAGTAACGTCAGGTAACAGCATATGTAATTGGGAAGATGTCATCTTTCATTAAACATGATCCCATTAAATTTTCACTGGACCGTACTAAAAATGAAAGATGAAAACACATCCATTGGTTTCATCTAGGCTGTAGGAAGGTGCAATACATTGTCTGACAAATGTACTATGGTACTGACAAGGATATATCGTTGAACATTCCCTGATCAATTTCGATAAATTATTTATAAAATTGTTCATGTAATTTGTGGTTCCCTTGTGTGAGAAATTTGAAACAATCTCCACATGTTCTCTCCTTTTCGCAATTAGAACAATCCAATGACTCAAACCATGCTCCCATTTTATATGATCTGATGCACTAATCTATGTACATCATGATTACCATTCTGTAGGTATGTCCACCAGGAATTACGTATAACATTTGGTTATTGCATTCATTTTCTAAGGACGCTTGCAAGATAATCGTGTACGACAAATTATGAACAGACCAGCGAATTTAGAGCAAGACTTTAATCAAACTATTTGTTTTCATGTGCGTGTCTTACAAATATACGCTTAACGTACAGCGTCATCGTGCTACAACACAAACGAAACTAACAGTAATTTTACAACTCGGATGTTTTGCGCCTAACAATTACCATGGTACATACTATTTACAAAGAATCATTTTAATTAGCGTTTTTGGAAACTTTGTTGGTAGTTAAGTCATCCGGGGCCACTAAATAATAGCGTCCTGCAAAACTTTTAGTGAAGCCTTGTTGGTATACAATCTCTGTTGACGGGGCTCGTGTCTAAAGTTCAGGAAGAAATAGTGTAACTGGGTTGGGAAATATTAGGTGCCATTAGGCGATTAACATTTATTTGGGGAAGAGTCGAGAGTGCTAGTCTTTGAAGTAAGTGACACCTACATTTAAATGCTTAATGCTGAGTAAAGGAATAACCTCTCTCTTTTAAATTGTATTCAACTCGTTAGCAAAATTGTTTGTGGGTTATTAACAAATATTATGTAATCAAATGACAAGTACCTCTCTCAACTGACTTTAAAGGGGGTCATTGAGTTGGTTTTCATAACTCAAATGATGTTTTGTCACACATCACTGAATGTTACTCACGTGATGATTGGAAATGGAAATTCTAAGAAATTCTGAAGATCCTAAATGAAGCAACCATGACAGTGGTTATTAATGATTAAAAAATCACTTATTTCAAATCTGCTTTCACACACCTTTCACCATAAGGTTCTAAGCATAAGTAACTCCTGTTCATAAAAAAAACACCACAATTTCTCACATTTTCGGTAACCGTGGGGATAGATACATAGTGTGGTTATAAGTAGAAGTACCGTCATGTACTACTTAACTTCACATTTGTCACAAAATAAACAATGTCAACTCAATCGGCCTCTTTAACACTTGTAAGATAGTAATCGTTATAAAATAAAAGAAAGGTAAATAAAAAATAGACCTCTCCTGTGTTTTTGCTTTGGTGTCTATGCAATGTTTTGCCTACACACGCAATCGCTTTAAACCGAAGTGAAGGTCTGCAGAGCAGTGCAAGAACACCCCAACACACTGTAATACTGTTTGGAAAATCGCAATCCAAAATTAAAGATTTGAATTAGTTTAATTATTTTTTCTTTAATTAAGGGGAGAGAAGCAAGAAAACGGAAGGAGATCACCATTTACAGGTCTTTACCTGCAACAAGCAAATATTGTGAAATGAAGTGTCGGTCTAGATTCATGCGTCAGTGTACACCGAAGCTACGAATAGGTATGACTATGGGAATGTAGATCTAATACAAACAACAAAAACAGCTCGATAGGATTTTCAATGCATCTCTTATACGTGCTATCATATTTATCATCACTAACTCACTAAACGTAATCCACCGTCTCAAACCATGCACCTTTCTTATACGCTGATGCAATGCACTCATCTAATTGAAGAAATGTCAGGCCCGTATCCAAGGGTCAACGTTTAGGTTTCGTCCGAACCTCCCTACAAGATCTGGAGTTGCTATGTTTAGTAGGCCTACATTAGCAACATGTATAATGAATTTTAATTTGTTGGTCATGATTGTCTGGTAAACTGTTCCTCACCCCCCCCCCCACCAAAAAAGCTGCATATGGACTTGAGTCTCAGCTCAGTTTGAGGTTACCTTCACTGCTTGATGCAAATATAATGTTGGACTTAGTAGTACCCAATGCATTTACTAGAAGTCAATGTACATAGTTTCTTGGGAAGGGATATTTTCTTGTAAATTGCAAATTCTGAAGACGCCAACGAATATGAGAAAAAAAGTGGTAGTCACATTTGTTGTGATATATATTTCCTATCAATGTCAATCAACTTAAAGCATCACCATACTTCTATAGATAGAACAATAATCTGATTTTATAACTAAGGCAGCTGCAGAGCCGTCCTCGGTGGGTACAGTGCATCAGTGCTGGTACTAACACTCATACTGTTACACTATACAGGACATGCTCGATTACATACACATCAAAAGGACTCATCGAAGTCAAGGGACGTTACATATTTGTAAGGTAGTGCTTGGGGAAACGTTTGACACTCCCGGGTCTATCAGCTAGTGTCGTTTACAAAGTAGGCTCAACCGATAGTACCATTAGTCCGACTTCGTTGTAAAGGCAAAGTAACTGCACTGTGTACGTATGAATAACACATAATACTGCATCAGGTACAATGGAAAAGTTCTTAGAGTATCTGATCTTTGCAATGAAGGCGTCTTGAACTTTGCAGTTCTGTTTTACTCATGGAAATCCCACTTTACGATCTTTCTTCGAGGAGATACTATCACGTGACAAGTCATCACTCAAATAGCTCCCACTTAAACCGCTCTTGTGCACGACTTCCGGAGGTATTTTTTTTATTTGTTGAAGTTTTGCTGATAGATCCTTCAGCCCACGCCACGGGAGTCGGGAGAGTGCAGAAAAAATACAAAGAGTGCAAACAAATACGAAAAACTATGCAGGCGTTACTAAACAGATCATTAAGCTTATAACAAACCAAATTTGTTTGAGAGTTGAACGGTAATTAAGGCACTTGCTCCAAAGTGTGCTCTATGAATAGTCTTGATATGTACAACTTCGTCAGGATATGATAACGTCAAGTCGTTTGATAACTCACTCAAAAGTTGTTACGAGCTGGCCTTATTTGCTCATCGGAATCTAGGATGGTAGAAAAATCACATATGGTCAAAATATGATTTCTTCCTCGGTGTCGTATTCTGGCCCCCTGCCTTTGTTCATTTTCAGGTGCGTGAAAACTACATGCATTCTCGTTCTTTTCATGCGATAGGCTGACAGCAAACTACGTTGGCTTCACTTATTAGTACAACCTGAAATGTGGGATTGCTAGGGATGTACTTCAGCTCAAGAAGGAAGAGGATTAAATGTCAGATTTGTGACTTTAATGTCGATGATGGTAACATCGCTCGCCATGGATCGATTGGTTTCAATGATCATCAGCAATGAGGATTCTGGGTTGCTATCGGTGTCAAGACGTCACGACGCGCAAGATATTGGGACATGTTGTACATTACCCCAACAGTCACTTCAGTTCTTCCCTTAGGGGGCAAGTTTAGCATCGAGAGTACGTCCAATGTTGTCTCTACGCTTGGTAAGTATCATACCAAAAAAAAAGTACACCAACAAATTATCATTAGGTTAAAATCAAGGATAGGCTTTGCTAAGAATTCAAACCTTAAAAATTGACAGCAAACAACGTTCAATCTTATGACTATTGGTCTCATAACTGTTAGACCGCAAGTCTCTGAAAACAGTAAATTCTAATGTAGAATAAGTTGGTAAAAAATGTCGATAATTTTTACGGCAAGTGCATGCCATAAATAGATAAAGTCGTTGGTATGATTTCATGAAGTTTGCAAATGTGCACCGGGGTTGCCAGATTGCGTATATGACTATCGGCTACACTCACAAAGGTCATAAAAAAAATACCAAACCTACGCAGTTCTTCACAACTGAAAGTGTTCCTTCAACACGTATGTACTGTATACAAGCAATAACAATTTGAAAAAGGAAGAAAAAAAATGTCAAGAATCGTCGTAGGATTCCCATATCTCATCGGATGCCCGCAGCACACTGGAAGCCGTAAATCTTCTATTCGCAATAAATTACTGCTTTAGAAAGTTTAAGGTCCTAACAATGTATTTTGGAATCAGGGGGACTAAAAACAACAACAACAAATATGATTCCACGTCTATAAAATGTCTTTGGTATAGGAGTGAATTGATTCTAGTGTATAGTCTAGCTTGAACAGTAAAAAAGGTTTCATGAGGTTTCATTGGCATAAAGAGTCTATAAATTTACATTTGCTTGGTCAGGTAAAGGGTTCATTGTAATACAAATTTGGTCTCTTTTCATAATTAGTAGACTCCGCAGCAGAGTGATCACTGACGAACTTCATCCTGAAAGACTAATGACATTGAGACATAATTTTGGGTTTTCCATGTATCCATACAAAACATTACTTTTTGCATGATATTGTTAAAAGAAAAATCTCACGGTATTATTGATATTCGTATTCAGTAATACGATCTTAACCTTGGGCAAAAATGTCTTTTAATTTCATTCCTTGTATTTTTTGTAATTTTTTCGTTCATTTGTGTGTTTTATTTTGCAGATTTATTTTGCCCATTATTTTGCATTAGACCTTAAGACTTTAATAGATATCTTAAGGGACGGATTGGCTGAACTACAAAAAAAAAAAGAAGAAGACGTATTAAATTTACCTCAGAACGTTAGCAGAGATTGGTTTCGACTGCTCGAATTGATAGATGGGCAGAATAGACATCAACAGTGCAGGTAAAATGCCCTAAGCTACTGTATACATTTCACATTGGTTGTGATTCAACAACTCACAGTAGATATTCCATAGAGCAAATGTCCAATCTCCTTCAAATAAACTTAAACCTCAACTCGATAGACGTACCTTTCGCTCTCTCTCTCTCTCTTTTACATCCTTCTGATTGATCGAATTGCACCTCTTGCTCCCATAATTAAAGCCAGTGTACAGCCTTTGTGGGTTCTAAAACTGAAAAAAATGTATCACATTGATTTCTGTAAAAAAAGAAGTAAACTGATTCTTTTTCACAAAGACTGGAAGCCTTTTTATTGTCATTTGGGAAGATGATTAAAACAGACGTTTAGATGCAGGTGTAAGGGTATTTTTTATATTCCGCTATTCAAATGTATAAGTAGAATTAATTACAAATTTACTCGTATTATTACACGCTCAATATTATGTTGAAAAAATGTTTTAATAGGTTTCAATAGATATTTATGTTAGTAAACTTTTTACACTTATTGTGTACAAGAAATTCTGGAGACAAAAAGAAGACAGTGTTACTGCGTACTGTTTCCTGTTAAAAATGGTTGCTTGCTGGCAAAATTACCATGATTCTACAAACTTAACCACCTCAAATGTTATAACTAATTCAGAAAATGTTTTATACTATACTGTATTAATGATACGTGAAAGATTATATATAATTGTATAATTGTATTCACTGCTCCCACATCAAAGGTAATTTAACACTTTAGTGGTAATTCAAAGACAACTAGCTCAACAATACATGTGCATTAAACGTACATCTGCACACTGTAATGTATTTGAAATATACATTAGATAACTTAGAAAAAAATCCAAAAAAGGAAATCAGTAAAAAGAAAAAAAAATAGAAGTTCACTGATAGGTGTTTATCTGCTACTCGCAGGCTTATGAAATTGTGTGCGTGAAGGTCTTAGAATTGTGTCTAGTCGTTTAGTAGCTACCGATTGTTATGTACTATGGGAACATAGACCTACCAGAAACAGCTGGAAGGGAATTTCGAAGCCAGTGTAATATGTCTTATCACATTTATCATCAGCAATTGCAAACAAGTAACTCAAACCATGCTTACATATTATATGGTGATGAATTGCCCTTGTAAAATTGCCCTAGGCAAAGGCATCGAAGGTTTAACCAAAAGAAATTACTGTACAAGTATAAGACTGAACAACTTATTGGTATACAAATGATACAATTTCTTGAGGAAATTGTTATTCCCAATATTCGTATACGACAAATTCTGAAGAGACTAAGAGGCTATACAGGCAAAATGTCCTCTCACATAGTTGACACATGATAGTTCAGAAGTATTTTTTTCTTTTTAATTGGGTATGGTAGGGGGATTTGAATATTCCAACTGCAGAGACACTGTTCACAAAAATTTAAATGCAGTTTGCAGAGATATAACAGATAGTTTGTTAAGATATATTCAAGACATCAGTAAAAATGATTTGTAGCAACACTGACTCACGGACCTTCGTTGACTAGCATGGGAAATTAAACAGATAAACATGCCCATAATTTTGTTTTCCTTTGTAGTATTTTTTCGTCCCTAATTTCTCAATGAAGTTTTTTTGGTTGACACATGATACACATGATAGTTCAGAAGTATTTTTTTCTTTTTAATTGGTTATGGTAGGGGGATTTGAATATTCCAACTGCAGAGACACTGTTAACAAAATTTAAATGCAGTTTGCAGAGATATAACAGATAGTTTGTTAAGACATATTCAAGACATCAGTTAAAATGATTTGCAGCGACACTCACTCACGGTCCTTCGTTGACTAGCGTTGGAAACTAAACAGATAAACATCCTCATAATTTTGTTTTCCTTTGTAGTATTTTTTCGTCCCTAATTTCTCAATGAAGTTTTTTTTCAAGAAGATTGATAGCATGCATTTACTTTTTAGAGAAAATTAAAATTGAGCCGATCTTTTTTTTCTCTCTGGTAAAGACTGAAGTTCATCAACTTGATGTAGTTAATTTTACAAGAGTTTGAAGGGGGCCACTGCATGTCAATACGCCTAATGAGCCTCGTGTCCTCATAGACCTCTTCCTACAGATACTGAAAAATTGCAAATATCCATTTGTTTTTCAAGAACTGTTGCCCACGGTTAAAACCTGATGGTAACAAGTTACAGGTGACAGATTTGGAATCAAGCTTTGTTGCCTCCATTAGTGTATTGTAAGATGTTCAGGTTCTCTTATTTTGAACCTTTACCTTCAACATGTGAGAAGTACTCAACATGTGTGACAAAATATTATGACTTTAAACTACCAACTTAACGTGGGCTCTTAATTAACCAAAGTCAGTGCTCTGATACTATTTACACTAATAAGGTATCATGTAGAACGCTATATGGTTACCTGAACATTTGATAAATACACTTCAGGGTGAAATTTGCTGACTTTTTTTTTAAAGAAAAGCCAATTTCCCCCTTACCCCCAAATTTTGATTTCCATCATATCTTGAGAACTATTAAACCAATAAACTTGATGCTTTGTAAGGACTTACCTGAGAACACATTGTTCAATATTTTATTACTGTGATGGTAAATAAAGTGAAATTTGCTGATTTCTTAGGGACGAAAAAGTCAATTTGCCCCCCCCCCCCCCCATTGTTTTTTTCAGCAAATCTTTAGAATAATTTGAGTATGTAACGCAAATTTTGCAAAGGTCTATCTGAAAACGTACTATTCAGTACATATCACTTTTACAATAAAGAGGTCGAAATTTGCTGATTTTTTTAAAGCCAATTTTTCCCCAGAATTTGTATTTCCAGCATATCAGTTCTTGCGACCTATTAGATAAATTAACATAATGCTTTGTAAGGACCTGAGAATACATTGTACAATATGTTATTACTGTAATGGTCAATCCAGTGAAATTTGCTGATATTAAGGGAAAAAAAAAACAATTTTGCCCTCAAATTGGTTTTTCCTGCAAATCTTGAGGATTATATGAGTATTTGATACATAATTTTGCAAGAACTTATCTCAGAATGAAATACTAAAGGTATATCTTTTTTTACAGTAAAGAGGTTAAAATTTGCCGATTTTGTAAAAAAGAAAAGCCAATGTTGTTCCAAAATTTGTATTTCCAGCATATCCTGAGAACTATTAGACCAACTAACTGACTAATTAACTTAATGTATAAAACATGTGGCATTATCTAGAGTTACGTCGCATGTATTTTCCTCTTTTTTTTCGTTCTCTCCAGATGGTTTTGTTTTTCTCCTCTGGACCTTCATACACTATATTTTGTATTCCCTGAAGCTGTAGAGGAGGGAGAATATTGGCGAAAGATACATCAGTAACACATTTCGAACTTATGATTATAACAGTAACTTAGGTAATCATTGGGAGTGTATTCCTAACCCACTGCGCCACTAGTACACAGAGAAAATGGGAGTTATGAAGGTGACTTTGTTACTTTTTTTTCCAGTGACGGTGTTCCTAAAATGAAAATTGCAAGTAATGCAGTATATACATTATGCACATATATATCATGAATAGAAATGGATTGAAGGCGCAAAGGAATAATTATTTACCAGTCAAATATAGACTATTTACACCATCATTACACCATGCCTTTGTGGTCAATGCAGTCACTGACCCAATACTGCAGATGTAACTTAAAGTAAAAAATAACTGAGGTAATTGCCCGCACAGTTTCTCCTGGGTAGCTGTACTACTATAGACAAACATAAAAGTTGTCCAGGAAGGTATCAGTGAGTTACCCTTGTAGCTCGTCGTGACAAAAAAAAAAAAACACTTTAGTGTAAAATCAGAGGAACAATTGATATAACAACGGAAATATACGGTTCCTATCTATAGTACTTCAACGCTTCAACACAACATACTTTACCCAACGTTTGACCAAGGAGGTTAACCTCCTTGGTTTGACCAACTGTACCTAATCTGGCCATGAGAAAGAAAATCATACGAATTTGTATTCAAAGGGAGCGCTCCGTGATTTGGGGTTTCCATTAAAAATGCGATTTCTCTCACAAACTTTACAAAAATGTGTTTCTTCTTTCAAACATGATTGCGGATTTTTGTTCCTACCAAGCAAATAACGTTGTGCCCAAGTTTTTCTTCACTACAAACAATGTAAATCATTTTAAAAAATGTGTATTATAAATTTGATGTGTTTTTGCATCTTTGCTGCAAAGAATACCTGTTTACTTAAACACTCGATTAACAGAATACCCTCAACCAATTTGAAATCAGACTTTTTAAAGTAACGTTTTTACACACCGACTCAACGTATTATGTAACGTTATTATACTTTATATCGTTACTTAAACCTTGTTTCACTTCTTTGTTTACTTGTCATCGTCCCCTTAAAACAAAACACCACAAGGCTGATCTCGACATTCTCTCATGTACACTAAAATCTGCCTCCATCTTCTCGACGTGTTAATCATGTTCCGTTGATTAAGACGCCAATGAAACAATGTAGACTCAAGGCAATAATTGAATAGCCTTTTGGCATTTTGAATAAAATCGGATACAAATGGGAATATAAAATGTGCTAAGCAAACCCACAAGACCTAGGAGACACGGAGTGAAATTGCATAGGATTTTTTCTCTCTTTTTTTGGAAAAAAAAAAGATGTTCATAATATTTTTAAAAAGAAAATTTGTCATCATCATTTAATACCAAGGCATGTTGATGTAAAACGGAATTCTGTCTTATACTTTGCTGATCAGCTGTCGCTCTTGTCTCTCAATTGTCTCGTTTCGTTTTGACCTATTTGTTTGTTTTCATATAAAGAGCAACAGCTGTAGTGGTGAATGTAGGTAAATGAAAGAACACGACCGATGTTGGTAAGCAAAGCCATATGCGTAGTTCCCTCACTCCTGCGTAGCAGATATGGGAGTTAATGAGGTTAACTTTGCATTTCTTTTTCTGACTGTCTTCCCAGCAGTGAGCAACAAGAAATGCAATAGATGCATAATTCGAATATCAAGAATAGAACAGTCTGCACCGCACAAACTGTAACCAGGCAATTCTACTTATTACTCACATACTAACGGTGTTTGTGTGAAGATTACAGCAAGAGTGCCTTTATGTATAGGCGATTTGATCTCTGGTTTATGTTAACGGAGGCGAAAAACAAATGAAGTGATTACTCTGTGTAGTGCATCCCGCAAATGCACAATGTTAACGACCAAGAAAAGCATAAACAAAATTGAGACAAATAAACAAAATGGACAAAAGTTCTGATACAATAAAGGGAGACACGTTTTCAGTGTGCGAACAAACAAACTGTCCTTAGTTTTCTTTTCTTTTTTTTGCCAACCGTTGTTCAGGGCATGCACATTGAACAAACGTTGGGCAAACGAAGGGCACCGACCTGTTTAAGCATGTTGGTCCAACGTTGGACCAACGAAAGAGAGTTTGGGTGCATGATTATTCCATAATTATTACTACATCTTTAAAAATAAGGGGTTTAATGTAATTAATCAATAATGAGAAATCAATTAAAATAATAGCCAGTCAATTAAACAGTAGAGGGTTCGTTAATTGAATATATTGTTGGTTTATTATACACTTGACATTAGTAAACATATTTTGTGCAAACATTTTTTCTCCTGCAGTGGTAAATAAGGAAGTTGTAATCGAACTGCGTGTATTGTGATAATTTCTGTACTCATGCGAGTATCATGTGCGGCAGTAGTATGTGTCTTAACACTCTTTAAAACCACACCAGATTGCTTGGGTGAAGAGTAATTCGTAAGAGACCTGAAATTTGGGGTTCTGAATTTTGATGTGGTTATTACAATGCTTCGTCCATGCAGTGCCTGGGAACCACATGGTCAAGTAGGTTTGTAGACGCTGTTGTAGGTTGAACTATGCAATTTACCTTCACGTGGTCATGAAAAGACGGTTGAACGTTGGAAACATACTATTTACATACAGTTCTGGCATACTCAGCTGATGGATAGCCCTACTTGGTGGGATGTTAGAAAACTAACAGTTGACCCAAAGTTATTACATAACTTACACTTTTTGCATTATCGTGGTATGCGTTGGTCCCAACGCTGACAAAATGTAGTTGAGGTGAACGTTGGCAATACGATGACTCATGTCTGACTAACACGTTGGATCCAACTTTCAACCAACGAGAACCCAACAGATGGGGCAACGGTTGGGCCAGCGGAATTTTCCAATGTTGGCCCAACATATATTTGTACCTGCGTCAGTGACTTTATATTGTCATTCATCTGAGCCTATCCGTCACTATTTAACTTACAAAGTCCCTGATAACACCAGGCTGCTCTTGACATTGTCTCTTATGCACAAGTAGAGGAAAAATTCGGTTGCTTGTTGTTCTGTTCGTTTCTTTTGTTTGTCTTTTAACATGGAAGCACAACAGCTGTAGTGGCTCATGCAGATAAAGAATGTAAACTAGCGAAACCCACTCTGGTGAGCATAAAGTATTATCGAAGGCTGAATCTTGCGTAGTAGAAGTGGTGGTTATGAAGGTGACTTTGCAAAAGTTTCCTCGTTTTTGGTGGCAGTCTTCCCAAACGTGATCTACAAGCAATACAGTATATTTATTTGCAAATGTCACAGGTAGAACTTGATTACCTTGACTGCCGGAACTCCCATTCATACACAATTCAAGGTTTATATATTCCAAGTTAGTTACAACGCCGGCACTGCCAGTGTGGTTAGATTGGTGAATGTAACTCTGGGTGGATAAAATAGATAGAGCCATTGTAAAAAAAATGCCACTTACAGATTGTTACACGCAATATATATTTTTCTAATTAAGCCTTAGTTAATTTCAAAACCCTAGAAATTTAGAAGTCTGTGCTTAAAGGGGCAATTTCATGGCATGTTTATTGATACAGTCTGTACTGAAAGTTATGTAAACTGAATGACAAAGAAGACGAAGGAATGAAAATGAAAAAAAAAAGGACAAAAGGGTAAAATACTGAGCAAATTGTAAAATCAACCATATTTTTATTAAAAGTTCATAGTGAATTGTTAAAGAAAAGACAGCTCCTCTGTATAATACTCTACGAATGTATCCCGATTTGTAACGATCAATACTTTGCTTGCACTGTTGCACTTGAGTCTCAATCAAGAACACGAGTGAAACAGTTTAGATGTGAAGCAAGCAGAACTGATGTTATCCTCTCACATTGATGATTCATTTTATGTTTTTGTATAACTTTACACCAAATTTAATACTTCAATATCGAGTGCTATCATAATCTGAATGAATGAGGGCTATGAGGGGTTTACGACATTCATATAACCGGTGTTTTTGCTGACCTACTCACTGATTTTAGTGGTCAGAATAATCAACTGATAATGAAGAAAAGAAAAGACTCATCAGCAATGTGAGGAGATGATGTCACTCCTGCGTGCTTAAAGTTCACATTCGGTATCAAAGGGTCGTAACTTCAATTGACAATATCTTGAGAACCATACGTGGGAACTAAATGGAAGTCTCACCAGAATGGTAACATTAACTTACACTTAAACATATAAAAACTAAAGTTATGGCTGGACTAGTGGCTTCATATTTTTATTGTAATTCCTTTCCATTGGGAATAGGAATGTATGCGATGTTACCGTTCTGTTTGTATGTATGCCGTATTTGCGTATGAGTCTAAATGATTGGATGTCTTTCATTGAGGAGATAAACCTTTCCATTTTGTCATTTTGTATCACTTTTAAGGCGCAGAGTGGATCTCAACTGGGAACTAAAGGATGATCAGTCAGCCCTATTAGCAGATGACCTCTGTCATTTCCATGGAGGTCAAAAGGTCACTTTAGGCCAGTATACCGTCTTTTCAACACCATGTAAGCATGGTATCTGAAGCAAGGAACGTGGATGGAGCTTCAAACATGGTGTTTGTGTTGTCCATTGTGGTCGGGTTGATTCATGTTGTTTGCCAGGGAATGTGAAAGGTGATAAAAGGTGAAAAGATCTTTGTTAGACTGTTTGTTAGAGACTGTCTTCATGAATATTTGCAATGAATCACCGTAAGTCCTCTGGTATTCTGGTTTCTCTACTCTTATTGTATTAAAATTATTATCAGTGATTATTCAGTAACCGTATTCACGTAAGACAACGGACCTTGTCATTCTCTGGTCAGTCTCATTCCCTCTTGAACACTTGGAACTAAATTTCTGAAAAGAAGAAAGAAAAGAATTATTGACAGAATTATTTAAATTACAAACATGGAAGATTAAAGTTACAAGAAAGCACATTTTATTTCAGGTACAGGACATACACATAGCAGGACAAACTTTGTGAAAGAAATGTGAGAAGTGAAAAATGTCTTCATATAAATAGGAAAAAAATGTAACACTTGATAGAATATGAATTTTCTTTTCATATTCCATTCAACTCATTAACAAATTAAAATATCTATAACCTGTATTAAAATAGTCGCTACCTGCTATAAGTGGCAACGGCAATGCAAGAGATAAATCTTTATTTCTATCAAGTTGATATAAACCTCAAGTGTGTTTGTATCTCATTATTCTGGTAATCTCTTTTGGTGACTGTTGATTTCTGAAAAAAAATCTTTTTTCGAAAAGGGAGAGAGAGAGAGCATTATTTCTTTTTTTTTTTTGAAAGAAAGTAAATCTTGTTTCCACATTTCTGTCCTCCTTTAACTTTAACTTGCTTAAAAAGCTTTGCTTAAAAAAAAAAAAACACTTAGATATACTCAAAATACTAAAATTCAATTTACCAGAAATTCAGAGTTCTCGTGATATTATCATACACATTGTTTATCACTACATTGTTAACCAACATTTCCTCAAATGCACTCAAAATGCGCCCAAATCAGAGATAGCTTAAAGTAATAAGCTAAGCATAAGTTTGTGCAACACATCATCTGCATACCATACTACATGTCAAATTTCAATTGAACACAAACACACACAAAAAAGCAGGGAAAGAAACAGAACAACATTTCATGTAGGTATTCATCTATATTTATACATATAGGTATTTATCTGCAACTCCAAATATTGTCAACTTGTGTGTTGGCTTACACTGGCGATGTTAGTGCTCAGTAGCTACCAATAGCTATGTACAATGGGAACGAAGATCCAATACAAACAACTGAAGCAGCAGGATGGGATTTTCGAAGCATTTCTATATGTTATCATTTTTATTATCACTCCTTTGCAAGCATAACCCAGTGACTCAAGTCTGACCTCAGTAATATTATGTTGCAACGCATTGATTGAAGTACACCAACGTAAGTCCCAGTTAATCCCCCCCCCCCCCCCTCCATAACCATCTCACACATATTAGGTTGTGAAACGTCATTGTATTATTCAATAAGTATATAATCCTGAGTCACTTGAACATTTTAAGGACAAAACAAAATTTGAAACTATTACAAGATAGATGCGAACAAAATTGGTTACTATAGTTGTTTTCACATTCATGTATCACAAATGTTACCTCACGCATGCAGCTCTTAATGCATCGTGATTTTCTGTTCTTACCAAGATTGCTGGGTAAAAGACACAAACAAAAAACCAAAAAAACATCAAAATTATTAACTCTCAAACTTTCAGTGAATACTTGAAAGTATTAGATGTTTAGTGTGCCCACTCCTATAAAAAATAAAATGGCAATCTAACGTTACCAACCGTCAAAAATATAAGATTTGCTCTCATACAACATTATATTTTTGACAGGAATCGGTTTTTTGCTGTGTTCCACTCTGTGATGTTATATATTACATAACTTTCTGGGAAAACCATTGTACGTTATCTCCAACCTGCCCTTTCATCTATTTTTGTGCCGACTAGCATTCATGCATTACATAATACTTACAGCGTTTCTTAATTCTTTTTATTTAGAAACTCCAGTTGTAGTTACTACGCCTTCAATTGAAGCTTTGCACATGAAGTGTTGTATGTAAGTATATTGTAATTACGTATTATTGTGTCTTAAGTTCATATATAAGAAGTGTATATATGCATTTGTATTTAAGTGTTGTGGAGATAAAGTACTTCGCAGTGGTTTACACGTGATGGCTCCAAAACTCTTTTTTTTTCAGGGGTTGGGTTGGGGGTTGGAGTGGTCGGGGAGACGTAGAGTATGGTAGCCGATACAACAAAAAAAGGAGTCAGTTTCAATGCAGGCACAATGCATTTTTCATGACTCTCTTCCCTGGCTTAAAAGTTTCCAGAATGTATAATATGATAACCACCTTTTAAAACCAACCCCGTCTGAATTTTTGCTTTCCTTGCCTTAAGTAATAGTTTTCTCTGATTTTTCTTCATTATTTCTTTTTTTCGAAAAGAAGAAGAAGAATAATTATTCATCCTTTTTTAAAACAAGTTAGAGAAAGTAGGAAATATATTTTTTTAGTCTTTCTATATTAACCAATGTTTAAAAAAAAAAATCTTTATATTATTTTTACTGATAAAGAGTTGCTGTTTTGTTTTCATATATCTGGCACTTGAACTTCGTTAGAACATTGAAAGTGAGTAAACAGTTATAGTATTCAGATAAACATCTTATACAAACATGGATTAACACTTACTTATAGTATGTCAACTCGTTTGAAAAATAGTCCGTAATTCATGAATGAAAGCAATTACCGAACTTCAGATACAACCCAAATTACATTAAACTAATGATAGGACAATTTATGTTCACTGTAATTGTTCGTTTGCTCGTTTGTTTGTGTTTTTGTTTTTTCTTGTTTGTTTGTTTGTTTGTTTGTTTGTACTAACATTTACGTCAGTCTCTTTGGAAACATTTACAAAATGACGATTGACACAAAAATATAAACGAAAAACGAAAAAGAAAATAGACTGAGGAGTGTCTGCAAGAAGCAGCATGGTCAAGTTTGTCGACATAGAGACTCCTGAAGAAATAAAACGAGACCAACAGCTATGAGTATAAATAACATTTTAACAAGAAACAAAAGGGAAGGCAAAGGAAACTTTATCGATAATTGGAAATAGCATAACTCTTAATTACTTTGAAGATTTTAAAGTTTGAACTTGAAATTAGAAAAAGTAACAGAAAGAAAATAGGACAAACTTTCGTGTAGTTATAGGTCTTTATCTGTAACTCCCTGGGTCTTTATCTCAACCATGTCAACTTGTGTGGGTTGAGGCTTATTGCCTCAGTATACGGTAGACAGCAATAGTTTGTACTATGGGAATCTAGCGCTAACAGAATCGAGTCAAACAGCTGGATGGGATTTTATTGAGGATCTCTTATATGTGTTATGATATTTATCATCACTCCATCGTTAACAATGTCTAGGGGCCAAAATAATGGTTCCATATTACATGCTAATGCAATGCAGTTATTGACGTATGGTAGTTCACTTTCAGCTCTCGCTCACGAATTATTGCACAAAAGTATCAGAACTTTTTACAGTGTTCTGGAAACAAAATATTTGGTGAAATTTCTACAATCATTATTCAAATACACTGACGAAATGAATAGCAAATTAAAAAGTAAGGAACCGATACAATATTTCCCTTCTATTTCTCATAAATTTTATCATCAACAATTTGCAATTACTCTATATAGGAGCACAGCTGCATTTATTTCAACTACTTTGATACGGAGATATATCGCTCTAAAACCTAATCATGGCTAATTATTTTGGTTTTTCAAGATATAATTAAAAGTCGTGTTAACTTGGTCTCTCTCTCTCTTGTTCTTGTTACGTTTGACTTGTTCTCTGACATCTTTGTACCCTAGATAAGGAATGAACCGAATTACCAAACAAACAAAAGAAGAAAGGAACAAGCTAATAAAAAATAAGCAAGAGGGCAATCCACGGAGTTGCGTATCTCATCGCCAACATGCATTGATTTAAATGCAGGGCATGCATACAGGGATTTGCAATAGTTTACTGCAACCACGTCTCACAGAGACCTAGTTCGGGGAACTAGTTGTAAATGAGTGGCAAACATTCTTCAAGCATACACTGATGGTAAGCATCTCAATACTGATATCTACTATAAGGTAGCAAACTTAAGGTTACACTGAGCCTGGTGCTACTAGGCTCAAGTTACGATAACTAATGGCTCAAAAGTGTCTGTGCATATTATGCTACATAACACAATTATAACATTGGGTTATTCCATGTAGGTTAGGCTTAGTGGTTAGAGTTAGGAGCAGGATATAAGAGCATCATATGGGTATTTGCACATAAGTCTCCTATTTACCTGTGCAGGACCTGGTTCTGGTAAAATCATTGTTTGACTTAAAAATAATGCTCTCATAAAAGACATTATCCACAGGGGCCAATTCTGCTAAAGATGTTTTGGCTAAAGTTAAAAAGGTGGTGTCTATTGACCCAGATGTTGGCTCTAGGTTTGTTACCAAACAATCATACAATTTCACCAGTTAACTATCAGAGTAATATACTGTATCTTCATTATTGTGTTCATAGGAAATGCCTTGCAAAATTTTGCGTATAATGCTTAATGAGCTCTCATGATGTGGTGGAAATACAAATTTTGGGGGCGAAATTGGCTTTTTTTCTAAAAAAATTCAGGAAATCTCACTCTCTTTAATACAGAAGTGATATACCTTGAATACTACATTCTAAAGTAGTAAGTCCTTGCAAAATTTTGCATTAAATGCTCAAATACATCTTAAGATATGCTGGAAATACCAATTTTGTGGCAAATTGGCTTTTTTTTTTCAAAAAATCATCAAATTTCACTTGATTTATCACAACAGTAATATTCTGTTGAACAATGTGTTCTCAGGTAAGTACTTACAAAAATTTAAGTTAATTTAAGTTAAGTAAGAAAATTGTATTTTTCAAAAAACAACAACAAAATTGACAAGAAAGCAAAGTAAAAAGAAGGAATCAAAGTCGAAGACATTTAGTTCTGTACGTGCTCTGTCTGTCTTATGAAGCTATGTGGTGGGTCTAACTTATGACACAGTGTGGAATGGGTACCAAAATAAGCTCAATGGGAACGGAGATCTAACAGAAATAATTTATACAGTCGGATGCTATTTTTATAAGCATCTCTAATATGTGTTATCATAGTTATCATCACTAATACAAAGACAAAGACAAAACATGTTTTCATATTATGCATACCTGATGTAACGTACTAATTCAAGTATATTAGTCACAGTTATTATACGTTTACGTACATTATTGTGCATATGCCAAGACTGAGCTTACAAAGTTTCATCGATGTACGCAATATGTGCTTTAAATGTGAATAAAGCACCGCCCTTTTTCATGTGTTCTTAATTGCTTTTTGCACCAGTAAAACCACTTAAGAATTGGTGATCCGATATCACGGCCATGCAAAGACTGTACTTGCAAACTTTCATCGATGTGCCTAATATTTGCTTTAAATGTGCCAAAACAGCCCCCCTCTTTAGAGTGTTCTTAAGTGCCTTTCGTACCTGTTTGGACACTTAAGAATTGCTGATTTGTTATCATGGGCATGCAAATAATGTATTTGCAAATTTTCATCGATGTACTTAAGATGTGATTTAAATGTAGACACCAAGACCATTGAGAGCTTTGTTAAATGCCTTTTGCAACATTTTGTGCACTTAAGAAGAACAGACCTGGAATCAGGACCATGCGCTATTTTCGTAGATGTGTTATGTTCCCACACCACCGCCATTACATTCATGGAATCAAACTTTTTGTGCTCGAGAGGAGAATTCAATCCTCGTCAGCTCCCGGATTAATAAGTTGTCGGTCTAAAGTCCTAAATAAGGGTGGCGCTGTAGAAGTAATATATGCTAGCACATTGGCGGGAGCGGCTGTGCTAGATGGTGCGTGATTGATATGTCATAGGCATGTCATTGACGAGTCGGTAGGTTTATTTTTTCTCATGTTGGGTGGCAGTGTAGAGAATACTGAGTGTGCTAACGATAAGCGGTTGGTCTAAAGTCAGAAAGAAGTGTGGCTCTATTGAGCTAATGTGTACTAGCAGGTTGGAGAGAGAAGTTGTGCTAACAGGACCACGATCAATATGTCATTGACATGTCATTGACGTGTAGGGGTGCTTTGTTTTTTCTTAATTTGTGGATTGTGCTAACGACAGATTGTTGGTCTAAAGTCCGAAAGAAGTGTGGCGCTGTAGATAAAATATGTTCTAGCAGGTTGGGAGAGAAGTCGTGAACCAGGTGCGTGATATGTCATTGGCGTGTCATTGACGAGTCGTTATTTTTTTATTATTAATTTGTGTCATTATAGAGAATTCTCAGTGTATTAACGATATTATTGGCCTGAATTCAAAAAGAAGAGTGGCGCTGTGCAGATAATATTTGCTAGCGTGTTGTTGACATGTGACACGCTGTGGAGAGGGGCAGCGTAAAGAGTGGTTGAGAGGGCTCATGAAGGAATTGATACAAACAGACATTTTAATGTAGGTAGGAAAGAAAAATGTGTCTCTAACTAATAGTCGACTAGGCAAGGTACTTTAAATAGGATATTGAGTACAGTTTTCTTTTCATATTTTGTTTTTGGTCAAGATTAGGGTGAGTCAAGGTTAACAAAATGGCGGTTGAGTTTTGGTGACCTTTCGAGACCTCAAAAAGGGTCATTTTCAGACTCCCAAATGCCCATCTTTTACCCCCCCCCCCACTACCTTTCTAACATTGGCGGACACCTTACACTAGCAATTCTGAGCTCGTGGGGACCTCTAGGGGTCTGGAGAGTAAGCACTTTGAAAATTTCGGCCAAAATTGATCCAAAAATGGTCAGTTTCGGCCCGAAATATGACCCTTGATGCTAGGCCTAAAATAAGTTGGTGCACCCTCGATTGCATTCGTCAATAGCAATCTCTACTGAGGTTGTTTGTAGCGACCTGCGTCGAGTGAACGTGAGTGAGTTTGAAGATCCAAGATTTTGAAGAAGACTTGGAATAATTTGAGGTTAGTTGGTAGGAAATGGAGGGCTTGAAAATGACTTCAGCTTTGAGCTAACCCCTGTTCTTATAACAGCGCTCTTCAGTATGTATGGTATGATGGGGAAACCCCAAAAGCATGAATATGGTGCAATGCTCAAGGGAATATCAGATAAAGTTGAAATAAATGGGAACAAAACACATGTTGTTGATGGAGGATGGCTACTTCATCAAGTTAAGTGGACATCGGGTGCTACTATCATGACCACTGTGGATTCATATGTCAAATACATCAAAGCCAAATTCAAGAATCCTACAGTAGTGTTTGATGGGTATGATGGAGAGCCATCAACAAAAGATTATGAACATAAGAGTCGAATGGCGGGAAAGAAAGTTTCTCCAGATTTTAGAGTGACACCAGAATTAACTGTATCATATGACAGAGAAGTCTTTCTGGCCAGTGAGAGGAGCTCTGATCTCAATCCTATCTGCAGTGATGGCTAGAAACGATATTGGTGTGCATCATGCTAAAGATGATGGTGACACAGTGATTGTAAAGACTGCAATAGGCATAGTCAAATGTGTGGACACACCAGAACGTTGTTGTGGCCCAGGATACTGATATACTAGTTTTGCTCTGCTATCATCGTCCAAGCAACTGTTCTATAATCTCTACATGCAATCAGACTTCGATGGAGTTTATGATATATCCGCTGTTGAGATTGGTAATAGGGAAGAATTTCTCTTCAAGTATGGGTGGTCAGGAAATGACACAGTCTCAAAGATGCATGGACATACCAAATGTTCCCTGTACAAAGTCTCATTCCCTCAGAATGTCATCAATGTATTCAGAAGTCTGACATCAACTAAATCAGACATTCAGAAAGCTGGCACAGAGGCAATGCAAATCACCTACGGCTGTAGGAACACCAACCTTCAAAAGGCAAGGTACTCAAAGTTCCAGAAACAAGCAGCAACTGGCAAAATTGATTCAGGTAGGCTACCACCAACAGAAAATTCAACAGCACAGCACTCCGTGTACATCTGTTAATTCCCACATGGAAGCATATTGACTCTTCTGTACTTAATCCTATTGGAAGGGGTGGGAACTGGATTTGACAATAGGCTTAGAACGAAGATGATCGCAGGTAATATTGCCCCAGGCAGTCTTCTAAAAGGCATTTGCTGTAGCTGTACAGATGAAGAAAGACAATGTGAAACAATGAAGTACCGCTACATGAAAGCAGGCATGTTGTGTGTACTTGCATGTAGCCACTGCTCCGGACACTGCACCAATGCCTCTTTGGCTACTGAGACAGACACAGAGGAATTTAGTGACGAAGAAGTTGCAGCCTGTTAACTTTCTAATGTATTTTAAAAGCTGTTTTAGAGATATGGTTACAAAGAAATGTTAAGATTTTATAACTGAAAGGATTGATGCATCAATTATCCTTGTATATATATGTATTTCATTATGGAATGGAACTGTGCCTGACTGGTGAGAGGCGAGTCCTACGACCATCGAAGTAGTATGACATTCTGCTATTTATAACTACTACTTACAATGTATCATTTATTCACTGCATACTGTTCATAAGGCTATTCTACAGTGTATTCAAAATTATACAATAAGCCTATATCAGATAACGTACTAATGATACTATACTTTAATGGAGTTCTAATAGTGAATCGCTTGAAATTCCATGCTAAACAGTGCTAATGTCTCTCACTTAAACCTTTCACGTAAGCATCAAATGACAAAACACATGCCACGTAAAGGGTTTAAAATTAAATTTCCTTTAATTTGAGACCAAATACGATATACTTTAATTAATATTTGAGGTCAATGGCCTTTGACCCCCCAAAATGCACTTTCCCTACCCGTCACCCACGCTGACATTTTTTTTTTTTTTTTGGTAAATGTTGATCCCTTAACCCACTTAAATCAGATGAAATCAGCTTCTTTTAAATGTTTTCACAGATTGGCTCGAAATTGGTTTCATTTAGGGTTACTAATGCTGGACATTCATGGAGGGTTCGAGTAATTAATAGGTTGCGTTAGGTTTAATTCTTCTTGTCCGACAATTACCGGGCACGTTCTGTGTTTTAAAAGCTTCATACCTCTAAAGTTATTGACAAAGCTTTGAAGTAGCCAGTGAAACCCTACGTTCATATCACGTCTCTTGAGAACATTGGCTGACACTTTAATTTAGCAAGAAGAATGACGTTCTTTGGCATTACATCTGTTATATACTATGGGAACTTACGTCTAAGAGGAACAATTCAAACAGCTGGATGTGATTTTCGAGCCACCTACAGTATGATGTATGTTATCATTTTTATTATCACGATCTATTGCACGCACAAATAAGTGACTCAAACCGTGTCGTATGATGCCGTGCGCCGACTGATGTACACTCTGTCCAGCCTATCACAGATTTACCTACAGAGAATGACTGCACAAATATAAGACTGTATTCAATATCAATTATTTTCTTGGGAAACGCCTTGAAATAATCGAATAGGTGAAGTACTAAAGAGACCCGAGGGTGAAAAACCTTATGTCATTATATGCGTTCCCATATTTATTTCTTCAGTTATTTTCGTAACATTTTCTTCTGTGATCACGTGACATACTGTCTAAAGTTCAGAACAATTGTGGCGCTATTGAAATAAACTGTTCTAAGAGGTGATTGACCGCAGGTGATAAGTTGGAAGCAGCATTTATTTGTTTGAAGAATAGTAGGGTAGGGTATAGTGTGCTAGTACAAGATGAAGGTTATTCGAATCTGCTGCAAAATGAGGTGACGTCTATTTGTAATTAGGGTGTTCCTTTGTTTTTGGTGTATGTATCAATTGCAAATCGTAAGCAAAATTCTTGATAAAAAGAATGTTGACAAAGGCACTTTCCTTCCCTTGCTTTGCAGGCTTCGAGACCCTACTCGGACTCTGGGAGGTCGAGCACCCGTCTTAGAATCTGGGCACTACCAAGTAATGTCGTCTTTATCAGCCGTCGAACCTCATGATTGCCTGGTATCTGTCCTAGGTATGACTCCAGGTTAATTGGCTTTGATGGCTCCTAGTGCCCCGACCAAAACTGGGACTGCTGATGCCTTAACGTCCGACATCCTCTGGACCTCAAGTCACAGATCCTGGGATTTTTCTTTTTGTTTACTGCTGCTCTTTGCTCACTTATGTTGCTATCATTCGGTACGGCTACGTCCACGATTATTGTTTGTTTGGCTGTCTTATCCACTATTACCAGGTCTGGTCTTCTCGCAAGGATTACTCTGTCTGTTCGTATCTTGAAGTCCCAGAGGATCTTGCCTTTGTATTTTTCTTCGGTTAGCCATGTGTTACTGTGCTTCGTCTTCATTCCGAAGTGCTGACACACCTTATGGCTCCTGGCAATCTTGGGGCAAGAAATCGTTATGTCGACAACAGTCTCACATTTCTGTCCACACATCCTGCACGTTGGGTCCGTGGAGTATTTTAGTTTGATGGCACTTGGTGTTCAGGGCTTGGTCTTGGACAGTCGTTATTAGTGCCTCAGTTTGAATTTTGAACCCCGTACCTTCATCGGTAGGTGTTCTCCATGATCTGTGGGACTTGTCTGGATCGGCTTTGTCTTCCACTTCTCTTCGTCTTGTTTTTTTCAGTCCGTCGTTGTTTCCTTATTTAGTTTGTAACCAGTTAATGCCCTTTTTTGCCATACGGCCTCTATTAATGGGTCTGAGCCCTTGGTTCCGATGATATTTTTCTGAAGTCTCGCACACTGGAATGTTACAGTGGCTGCGACTTCTCTCAGGCCTCTTCCACTGTTCTTTCTCGGAATGTACAGGTGGTGCATCCGGCATACATCGTTAGCGCTTCCCTAGGCTTCCTGTCGAGTTCTGTTTGCTCATTTTGCGACCAGTTGATTATGCTTGCCGTGTAGGTGATCACACGATGGCGTATGTATTTACTGTCTCTACTTCGTTCCGTCCATTTATGCTAGGCTTTAACACCTGTCTCAGCCCTTTCCTATATGTTACCGAGACCTTGGTTTTTTACCATCCTCTCTTTGCTTTCCATATTCTGCAGTGTGCGCAGGTATTTATATCCCTCATGTACATCGGCATTTCTTATCCTTTCAATGTCAAGGTCAAGACCGGCGGTCAGGTTGATGTTTCCTCTGAAGATGACCTGCCTGGCACACCTGTACAACCCGAACTCCATCTTGATGTTATTAGTGAATTTCCCGACCACGGGATTAAGTCGTTTTCATTTTTGTCGTATAGAATGAGGTCATCCATGTACAGGAGGTGGTTGATTTTATGGTCTGCCTTAAGTATATACCCCTGCTTGTATCTTCAGTTGTGACTCTCGTTCTCCAAAGATATTCCGCAAAGTACCTTGGCATCGTTTGGTGCCTGGCGTTTGATATCGTTAGAATGGTGAAAGTACAAATTTAGTTAATCAGTTCTATGATTACGTAGTGAAAATCGTTCGTGATTACGTTAGAATATTGCATTAAGAATATCATTTACTGTTTTGTTACATACCGGTTTCTGAGTTCCTAAATTTCATGGAGTGGTTACCGTCAAATGTTGGTAGCGTATGCCTTGTAGTTTGGAGTAGGATTTCCAGCAATCGCTGTGTATAATGGAGCCAGGAAGGATCCATTTTTTTTGGGGGGGGGTGAGGGAAAGAAGTGTTTGGTCATCTCTGGCCGAGACGGTCTGCATGAATATCTTCTGTCTGTTATTTGTTTCTCTTCCTCTAAACACCCACTGACCCTCTTGCATATGTCCTCTGTGGTATTTGCGTTTCCCGAATTTAGCCTCGTCAATTTCCACCTCTATGCCTGGACCTCCTATTGCTTAACTTTGTTTAATGAGGTATTCCTCACAAACCTCTCCGGTGAACTTACACCAGTCCACGCAGGTGGCTGAACTTATATTCATTTCATACTCCATCATCTTGTGGTACTTTTCTAGACCACCAGTATGTAAATTCGAGTGACTGACCGATTGTCAGATTAGAATCAGTTGCTTTCTTAGTGTCCATACTTTTGCCGTCAACTCTTTGAACATTATTTGCAGTATTTCACAAGTGCACATTATCAGACGAGGAACGTCGGTCGCAGTTTAATTGCATTAATACTAAGGCCAGACAAAGATCCGTTATTATTGGATTACTATAGACCTATTTCGCTTCTTAACACTGATTATAAGGTTGCCTCAAAGGTTTTGGCCACTCGTTTTTAAGAATATTTTAGGTCAACTTATTAGTTGTAACCAGACTGGTTTTCTTCACAATTTTAGTTTATTAAAGAAAAATATTCATTCTGTTTTGGACCTGGTTGAGTATGCTAAAGTTAATGATATTCCAGGTATGTATTTGTTTTATTGACTTTGAAAAAGCGTTTGATTCTATTGATTGGACTGTCATTCATAAATTTTGGATTATTTACAATTCGGTCATAGCTGTTAGGATTTGATCAGAACTTTTTATAATTGTTGTTCAGGTTGTGTGTGTAATAACGGTATTTTTCTACTGGATTTTTTTTTTTTTTTTATATTCAAAGAGCTGTTCGCAAGGTTTGGCCCTACGTCCTTACTTAGTTATCTTATGTGCTGAAGTTCTTGCCAGACAAATATACGGCAATAACAGTTTTAAAGGTATTAATATTTTGAACAAGAAAAATTAAGATTATTCAATATGGCCCTTTTCACCGAGGGTAGCCGTGAATCTTTAACTGAAATGTTACATGCTTGCACTAAATTTAAAAATTTGGGTCTATTAATTTTTAATCATCCTGCCTTTCCTCCTCAATTTGATATTATTCTTTTTTTTCTCTCTCTCTCTTTTTTTTTGCCCAATCACGATTCTTGGTTTTACCTTCAGTCATAACGGTGATGATCTTCTCAGATTAAATTATCTACAGAAGTTCACTAAGATTAAAAATATTCTTAATGTTTGTTCAGTTAGAAATTTAACCCCAACTGGGAAAAAAATGTTATTGTTTAATCCGTTCACAATTAGTTTTTGTTTTTGTTTCAAATGTTGCCAGACCCACCAGATTATTTTATTAAGGAGATTCAAGATTGTAATTTTAAATTCATTTAGTCTGGAGAAACCCTGATAAAGTTAAAAGGAACGCGATGTGTAATCTGGTTGAAAATGGTGGGGTTAAAAGTAACCCATATTTCACTGAAAATTATTTGGATTAAAAGATATGGGGAAAACTCTAATGTCATTTGGAAAATATTTTTTGAGTATTATTTGAGTAGTTTTGGGGCTCAATTTTTAAATGACTGTAACTTCGACAAAAATGATTTGAGCCGTAATCATAATACATATATTAGAAATCTTTGTCGCGCCTGGGGTCCAATGAATTTCAATTGCCCTCAGAATAATTTTAGCTCTCAAATTTTGTGGAGCAATAGTTATATCAAAAATTCATAATGAAATTATTATTTTATAAGAATTATTTAATGCGTGTGTGGTGCATGTTTGGGATCATTTGAAGAATGACAATGGACCTTTTTCTTCTAATTCGTTTTGTAGACAATACAATTTAAAAAGATTTCCCTGTAATGATTAATTTGGAGTGATTTCCTCACAAGAAAAAGATGGGAAAATAGCTTATATGGGGATGAGAACTGTGAGGAAGATAGATTCAGAAATCTTAGTTCTAAATTTTCATACGATAAATTTTTTATAGTGCTAGCGACTAGTTCCTTACAAAAAATGGAATGTGGAATTTAATTTTAGCAATGAAGGTTGGAAAATTATCTTTTAGATTGCTTCTTCGACGTTGTCGGAAACAAAAATGATTCATTTGCAATTTCGTTTTCTTCATATATAGAATTATTGGTACTGAGAAGGTATTATTTTTTATGAAGAAATTGGACAGGCTTATATGTACTGTTTGTAATGCGGAAGTCGAGACTTTAGATCACTTGCTTTGGGGCTGCCATTACAGTATATTTCTACGTTTTAGTTAGATATTGAACAATATCTTTTTGAAAGACAATTCATTCTCTAAGAGAAAGACTTCTTTTTTTGGACATAATTTACTCACAAATCACCGAATGAATTTCATTATTTCTCATTGAAAGTATTATCTCTATTAAACTGTATGCCTAACTTTTTGCATTTTTATAAGAATTTAAAATTTGTTTTGAGCGTAGAAAGATTTATTTGTTCATAGGAAGGTATCTCTGGCAAACGATCAGTAAAAACATATAATAAAATCTGCAACTGTCTGAGCTATAAACTTAATTTCGATAACTTATAAACTTTTTTCTGTACAATATCCCCATTTAACTGGAAACATTTTGTTTGTACATTACGAACCACTTTACAGTTGTTTGACGTAAATAAACGATTGAAAAAAAATTCATATTCAGTATCAGTCTTTTGTAAATGCAATCAAGTTACCCAGACCCTGTTTTCATATTTCAATTAATGCATTGCTTAAGTGGAGTTTCTGTGAGATCAATTGCTACAAGGGATACTGCGCAAAAATTACAACTTTCATAGTATTAAATACATATTTTCCTAAAACTTCAACAATAATGGTATACGATAAAAGTTCTAAGAAGACCAAAAAGGAAATTAATTAATCACTTGATTTACTGTTACTATATTTGTTTTTATATGCATCATTTATATATATATAAATATATATATAAATATATATATATAGATAGATAGACAGATAGACAGATAGACAGATAGACAGATAGACAGATAGCAAAGCATAAATCACATGCGTCCATATAATGGATGAGAGTGCCTTTAATACCAACATAATATATAAGAGAAAAACGTGGTCTGATATTTCGAGGTCCTACCTCTTCCTCAGAGACCTGAGTGATGGAGCAAACGAAAAATACATGTCCTTTTTTTTATTTCCAAAGGAAACGAACGCATGGGGGCTACAGCTATCGTCATATATCTAGGGTAGGGGGGTAGGGCGACTAAGTTGGAGAATTTTCTTTTCTGTGTCATTGGCAACGCCACTTCACCAGTTTCACACAGAATATCTAGTGAATATACATGTAGTATTTTATAACCCCCAAAAAATTGGAAGACGGTAAATGAAATACAAATACTGTCTTGTTGCACAGGCTGGTGATCGAGTATTAATCATTAAATGCCATGCCCGTAACTTCTGTCATAGGAATTAAACTTACCGACGAACAGAAGAAGGTTAGGACTACCCGTTCCTAGTTCGCCCTTCAGTACGTTTCCTGTAGCTTCATTGGTTAATGCCTCTTTAACTTGACTTGTTGATAAGCCACCATTCTTCTCAAGTTGAAGAGCCGCTGCACCTAATATGTAAAATCAAATACGAATTGATGAATTATTTGTATTTTTTTTCCCCAGGAGACTCTTTGAAGATGTTGGATGTATGATATGAAAGTGATGATAATATAGAATATAGTAACATAATCTTAGCACCTTCCCCTCAATCACCAGTATTGCGAGCTGATGTGCAAGAGTTCAAGACAAATATCGCTTCGGAGTGTCAGAAATGAAGCTACGTTGAGAGCAGAGGGGTGTTAAATATACAGTAGAAGTTGATTCACTTCTGTTCCTGCGTTTCTTGTATATACACATTCGGAAAAAAAAAAAAAAAACATGAAGAGCGATTTCTGCTCAAGAACATTCTTCCGGCTCAAAAAGGAAACATTTTCTCCTGTTTAGGCAAAACGTTGTCATTTTAACATTTCAATTTACCCATAACAGGTCTTCCTTAAAGGACCCCCCTCAAAAAAAAAATGTAAATTGCTTAAAAAAGGTAGTGTGAACTTTAAAGAGTTCATTACATATAGTGTAAAATAAAATTTGTTTTTCTAAATATTTGGAAAAATTGATATCCAAAACTGCCTTTGGTGCATTTAAGGCATTATCCAGATGTTATGCAATCATAGTTTTAATTTTCACAGTTGGCAGTTCCCCTTTGAAAAATCTTCTTTTCTGTATGACGTCATACGATGTCATATTAGGAGCAGATTCATGCATGAGCTATCCGCTCTCCACAATAGTTGAAAATGCTTTTACTTGCACATACTTTCATGAATTTTTTTGCAACTTGCACACAACGTTCCGTAGGTAGTGGGCTATTTGAGGTATGCATGATGTGTTGGTGCAAGGTCCCATGTGGGCCCTATCGCCCGCTTTATGAGACTTTACAAAATGGTCATTCTCCTATACAGATTTTCATACCCAATCTTATTGGTTTGTCACAATGATGCATTGGTGGTACCTTCGGGGTGTTCATATTTTTGTTATAAAAAGGTCACGGGCTTCTGTCCCATTTTATGATATCCTGCAGAAAGTTGTTCTCCTTCACATTATCTTGTGCAATGTTGATGATTTGACATAACGGTACTATGCTATTGACACCTTCAGTGTGTTCAAACCTACTGCGTCCAAAGTCCAAGGTGGGCCTGAGGGCCTATCTTCAGCGGTAGACCCAAAACTGACGTACATTCCTCACCTATAAGTTGCCACTAACAGGGTATCATAATGACAAGCCGTCGATACATTAAACACATGCATGACAATCTGTAGGGGAGAAGTATTTTGAAGAATTTCGTAAAATGGCTCAAAGGGTCTACACTGTACCATGGACCAAACCTTTATTAGTACAGATCACTTACAAAGAATCGTTATGGCAAGGTGTTAAGATGACCGTCTATAATACGGTCTTCAACTATGCTTAACATTAATTGAAGGGTGGTCTTAACAGTCCTACTGCTACAGTAGCTCAGTGGAGTTACTATCAGACTCCATCCCGCCGTCCAGAACTGTAACCAGTTACCAGGTACCAGCCTGATAGTTTGTTACGGCAAATTGATAAGCTTTAATTGAAAATCCTACTCATTTTACCATAAGCAAAACTAGTTTGTACATTGTAATCTGAATCTGTCTGAACATTACGTCTGAACGAGATATTACAAATTGAAACTTGAGGCAATACTCGTCACCAGTCTTCTGCTTTGGTGCATATTTCTTTGCAGTCTTTTCTGTTGTCATTCCGTGACGATTTGGGCATTTCTATTCAGTCATTTTGAGACAGACGAAAGTATAGGGTTGTCTCAATGAATGCCCCCAATACAATGATCCAAACGTTACGTTATTAAAAGTAAAAGAAAAAAAAATCACAAATACAATTTCGGTTGTCTGTTTGTCTTTCCTTTCCTATAAGGAGAAGGAGCGAAAAAGTCTACGTTTAACTATCTGTAAACTGGATATTGTTGCGATATTCTATACATACCTATATCATGGGGTGTTAGTACCACCAACTATTTGCAATCACGTATCTCAATCTCGGTACAAGGACGTCAAGCCAATTTTTTGGTGCAATTGGCGCAATAAATTAAAGGAGCTTTCCACCTATAATTGAAGGTTTTTTGTTTTTTTTCTAAAATAAAACAGGATTGTTTTTTTTTTTTTTTCTACAGGCATTGAAAACGGCAGGTCAATATTTATCATGTTTTTTTCTATTTTTTAAGACAGTCAAGATTAGGTAGAATTAAAACGGATTCTTGTAGTTAGTCAATGATTTTCTACTAGTGATACTTGAAGGTATATACAGAATGTAGTATTGTTTGCGACTCACTTTTGGAACACTTTTTGCGAAACTTTTTTAAACTGGTTACCTTTACATAAACTTCCATTTCCATCCCACATGAAAAATATGAGGCTATCCTCGCTGTGCCATGATCTGTTCGGCAAAGTTTTCATTATCTCTATGACGGTATAGCTCTTACTTTTGAGGTGAAAAAAAAGAACAGCACAATTGGCAAACTAAACAATACCAGTATATATAAAAAGGAGAAAGTCAAGACCAGTCTGTTGAAAGTAAGGAATATGTATGAAAATTGAATGATTGTGACATTCGTGATGCAAGGAAAGAAAATATCAGCCCACCGATTATCATTGTGTGTGTGTGTGTGTGTGGTCCAGTAGTCTTCATAAGAGTGAGTTATAATCAGTGTGGCAGTCTGAGAGAGAATTGTTTGTATAGTGGCAGTATCACGTCGTGGTCAAATATTTGAGAAGAAAGAAGTGAAGGATATGAAAAAAAAGTAGATACAGTAAACATATTGAGCAAATCCAAAGGAGATATGTATTCAATGCATAAAAAACGTCTTTACTAAATGCATAAGGAGAGATAGGTCTTCAATGAACACTGTATGAAGTTTGCTCCAGTGTGTTGGCGCTAGTTCTTTGGTTGTATACTTTTTTGGTTCAAAATGTCACAAAGTTTAAATGCGGAGGATTTTGAAAGAACTGTTAATATGTTGTTGAGTAAAGGGTGTTTGTCATGCTTTTCAAAAATTTCTGTTGTTGGCATTCTTTCACAATGTGAGATGCAAACAGCGATGTGTTGTCATGTGCGTTCTGCATATATCACAAATATCAATTGACATCACAAACTTATAGATGCACGAAGAAAAAGTAATTTATCGAATTTCTGCGCAGCATAATCTTTTAAGCATCTTAGGCCGTGTATGGGGTTATACAGGATAGCCCGATTGTCCACTCAGGTAACTGTCATTGATCTATATAACCTACAGTATACACCACTTAAATTAGAAGCTCATATTCAAAACATAAATGCGTTAAGCTTAGCTTATATTGTAAACATAAATGCATTAAGATTTGTTCAAACTTAAAGTACTCAAAGAAACTTCTACAGTGACCTTTTACAATGCATTTCTAAAAGACGAGAAAAGAAATAAAAAGTTCTTATAACCGTTTTCATATGTATTTTGTATCGATCTACATTCAATTTGATTCACAGTCCAGGCCCGTAGCCAACCCACGTGGAGGGGTGGGTCTATTTTCCAAGATGCGCACATTTTTCCAAATATGGGAGCGTGCAGTAAGTCTGAGTTGCTAGGGGTCGGGGAGAAGCGTGCTTCCCCAGAAAATTGTGATATCTGCAGGTCTCCTGCAATCTGGAGTATTTTAGAGGACTACAAAAGACTTTCCGTCGTAGACAATTTACATAAATAGTAGACACAGGGGAATACCAGGAATATGCCAAGGGGGTGCGAACTCGTGAAGACTATCTAAGCAGAGCGCCACTATAGGTTGGCGTGGAGCGTACAAGAAAATCTTGAGTTTTACAAACCCCCCAGATGGCCGGGATTAACCCTTCCCAAGTCTTTTCAGCTGCAAGAACCCAGCCTTGAAATTTAGCTTTCATGTCTACAATTTCTCAATTATTGAAAAAAACAATTTGTCTGTGAAAAATGATACAATGCCGAGATGAGCATTCAAAGAAACGTTTGGTTCTATAAGCCACTCAAATAGTAGAAAACGGCCCTTCCTGGTTGTTTTACATGCATACATACATGCTCCCAACCCTGCATCCCCCCCCCCCCTGACTTGGTATTCCTGCCGCAAAAATTGAGGGAATTACTATTTAGCGATATCCCGGGAAAAAGGCGAAAGTGAGATCAAACAGGGTCGCCCTATTCGCCCTCCTTTCCCTGGCTATGCCTATGACCCTGGGTATTTCTGGCGAAGTCATAAAAAAATACCACAATATAACCATTGGGCGGTGGCCTCCTTGGCTACGCGTCTGAGTAGACACTTTGGTAGTCGTGGCGGTTTGAACAGGGCTTAAAATGCACCGACTGCACCCGACTACAATTGAAAATGTTTAATCGGGCCCGGCGACGACTTACGACACAACTGAACTCTAGTCGTGGAAGCGGTCACACCTCCACGACCGCAACAGACGCGGTTGGTGGTCGCCGTCGTGTCGCAGGTTGTCGTGGCAGTGTGTCCCGGGCTTTGTATTGTATCTAGTTCAATGATATCCACGGCCACAATGGCATAACCATACATGTCCGCTTTTGAGCTTAAAATCTCATCACCCCACATAGTATATGTATGTGGTGATGAGATATTGTGGTCAGTTTGGGCCTGTATACATTTTAAGACATAAGTGGAAAGGTTTTATCTTCCTGCTAAAAGTGAACGGAAAGTACGTCTCAATATGTCAAGATGGAAAAATGGACCTCCATCAAGTTGGGGTGGGTCGTTCGAACGCTCCGACCCTCTCTGGCTACGGGCCTGCCGTCCTCCTGTTCTGTTCTGTCTGTTCTGTCTTACAAAGATTGTTACTTATTTTAATGTTCAATTGTCGCCAACTTTTTTTTTTCTTTTTACTAAAATGTTAATTTGTGTCTGATGTGTCCCACAGGGTGCACAGCTTTTGTGCACACAGCTTGAAGCATGTGGCGTGGAATTTCCGGTAATCCCCAATCACGGACTACTCCAATTACATACTTCTCAATATAGAGTGTATATTGCGCAACCGGTTGTGTACATGTGATTGGCCAATGCATGAAGCAGAAGCTGCTGTGTGAAGGTAGGAATATGTTTGCAGTCCAGTTACGTACTCTCTGACCGACTACCTGAGCGAACGAGAGAGCGGGTATCAACATTAGTTTCTTCACACGGCCATACTTTTTACTACGTTTTATCAATTTTCCTGGGTATACCTGGTATTTTCGGTGCACTTGTAAGCTTTTAATTTTGATAATATCGGTGTAGGTGTCGATGCCATGCTCACGTATACCATGTATATCGAAGACGAAACTTATTTACAAGGTTTTCACAGGTTGACCCCTGTTGACTTCAAATAACCTTTGAACCTTTGAACTCTACCAAAATCAATCCGGATCTTTTACTTAATGTGGTACAGCTACATACCAAATATGAGAAATGTCGTAGCTTCACTTCTTGAGATATTGTTGAGATATTTCAATGTTTTTCACGATTTGAACTCTGCTGACCCCAAATGACCTTTGACCCCACCAAAAACAATAGAATCCCTATACTTAATGTGGTACACCTACATACTAAATATGAGATCTGTCCAAGTTTCCCTCTTAGAGATATCGTGTTTACAATATTTTCACAATTTGACTCCCCCTCCCTCAAAAAAAAAAAAAATGTCAGAACGATTATAATCGTAAAATCTGAAAAACAAGTTGGAATTTTTCATATCTCCATCTATAACTCATTTACGTCGTAAGAAGATGCCAAGTATTGCAACAGATTGCATTTGAGATTACCTGGTAATTGAAAAAATTCTCAGTAAATCTGAAATACCATGTGAATTTCTCATGCCCATTTCAGTCTAGGAGCGAAATAAGTCGGAAAGTCTGAAATGTCAGTTGGACTTTTTAATACCTCAATCTAGCACACTTATGACACCAAAAGACGCCAAGATAACGCACTAGATTGCATCTGGTTACCTGGTAGGGTGAAAAATTTCTCATAAATGGGATAGGCATACCTCCTCGCTTACTACAACTATCGCTCTCGAGCCAACCACTAACTCATCTCACGCTTTTCCCCACCTATGACATAGTCTTTCTCACCAAGGTACTGGCTATCATTTCAAAACGTTATCGGTATAATCATCGACGGTTGTAGGCAAATTAATAAAAAAAATAAGACTGCAGAGAGGAAACATTTTTGGTATAACTTTCGTGGAACTACCATCTCTGGAAAATGAATGCAACAGATGCCAAATATTGCACATGAGTTTGTCTGTATATGTTACATGGTCGTTGAAGAATTCAAATCCCAATAAGATGTAAAGACTGACATCGTTAGGAAGCGAAACGGTTGAATTACCTTTTATGGAAATTACTGTATTATAAATATTCTAAACAGACTAAGAGCAGTAAAAATTATAAGCATTTTTCATAGAATAAGTAATGTTTTCCTCGTTAATTTAGAACTGATTGCTGTCCCCATTTCAAGGTTTGGTACCGTGCAGTCCAGAACACCAGCAAAGTGCCGTTTCCGGCCACCTAGGGGTTTGGAAAACACAACATTTTCTGGTTCTCTCGGCGGCGCCAACCGACGTCGGTGGCACCCAGGATATCCCTCTTAAATAAGCCTAACACATGCAGGCCGGAACAGTAAATTGAAGTAGGCCTATAGCCTGCATTCGTATTAAAGACTATCTATATAACTTCATTAATTTACATTGTTGCAAAGTAATAAGTTCCTATTTACTTTTGTTATCATCTTCGCCCTTCCCTCTTCCCTTTGTTTTTGTCATACTTTCAAGTTCCACGGTGGTTTTCCGTGACCCATCCCTTCCGATCCTCAATTCTTAGTCAGTCTTGCCCCTTTTGTCCAATGATTTTTACGGATTAATTTTCGACATGTGGCTAAGACTGTAGTCCAAAAGAGGTGCGAATGTGTGTGTGTTTGTTGGGGGAGTGGGTGTGTGTGTGTGTGTGTGGGGGGGGGGGGGTGTTGCTATCGTTGCTATATCTTTGTCGACTAATGCTCTGGTGATAGTCTATGCTACCTGGCCACTGAGTTTTTCTTGTCCTTATATGCACAGTGAATGTTTTAGCATATATGATAGGCCTATATCCATACATTTGTGGAAAATTTGTAAAGCCCAAAGCTTAATCTACACAATGAGACATGGTAATCTATTCAATTTTGTTGAAGTCATTTGCTCATCATTTCTGTGTTCCACTGTCACTGGTCTTTAATAAATTTATGGTTGAAGGTTATATTCCTGAGGACTGAAGATGTGCTAACATCACCCCAGTTTTTAATAAGGGAGATAAATCACAGCCCTGTAATTGCAGGCCTGTCTGTCTCACTGATGTTGTTTGTAAGGTCATGGAATCTATTGTTAAAAAGTCCATGGTTAGTTTCTTCAGTAGTTATTCTTTAATCAGAATGTCTCAACATGTCTTTTGTCAGCTAAAGGTCATTGCCTCACCAATATTTTGGAGTTCATGGAAGACGTTACTAGTACATTGGATAGGCAGAAGTATGTTGATGTTGTTTTTCTGGATTTCCAGAAAGCTTTTGATAAGGTTCCCCACCCGCGTCTTTTGCTTAAATTAAAGAGTATGGGTCTCTGATGGTAATTTAGTGACCTGGATTCAGAATTGGTTATGTAATAGGAAACAGAGGGTGGTTTTAAATGGTTGAGCTTCTTCTTGGTAGGAGGTTACTAGTGGGGTCCCCCAGGGGTCTGTGTTTGGTTCTCTCCTGTTTATTGCTTTCGTTAATGACATTGATGCTGATATTGTGTGTAGAGACTAGAAGTTTGCTGATGGCACCAAACTGTATTCTGAGGTCTCCTCTGAAGGTGATTCTAAAAGTTTTCAGAAGGATTTAACTATGGTTTTCACTTGGTCTCAGGAGTGGCAAATGCTGTTCAATATTGATAAATGCAAGGTAATCTATATTGGCAACAATAATCCTAGGTATTCGTACACTTTAAAGGGACAGTCACTGCAAGAGGTTTCTGTTGAAAGGGACTTACGTGTTCACATAGATTCTTCTTTACAGCCAGCTTAGCAGTGTGTTGAAGCAGCTAACAAAGCAAATAGGATTTTAGGTATGATAAAGAAAAATTTTAGTTTCCTTAAGCAAGACATTGTTGGTAGACTCTATGAGCAGTTGGTTAGACCTCATTTAGAGTATGCTGTTCAAGCTTGGAACCCATATTTTTCTAAGATAAGGAGTTACTTGAGCAAGTCCAGTGCAGGGCTACTAGATTGCCTGCCGGGCCTTCAAGGGTGTCCCCTATAACAGCAGGTTACGTCTCTTCAATCTCACTTCACTTGAACTGAGAAGATTACGTGGAGATTTGATTCAAGTCTATAAGATTGTTCATGGATTGGATAATTTATCATTTTCTGATTTTTTCAAGTTTGTTAATAGTAAAATTACTAGAGGTCATTGTCCACACTCCAGATGGTTCAAAGTAGGATCAATATTCGTCGTTACTTCTTTTCTCAGAGGGTAGTGAATGAGTGTAATGGGTTGCCTGAGAATGTAGTGATGGCAAGAAGTGTAAATGGGTTTAATGAATGCACTGGACAAGTAATTTAGGCTTTGTGACCGGGTTTGATTTTTGTATCTTTTTTTTCAAGGTCCTTGATGGGACTTAATTGTCCCTCCTGATCCTTTTTTTAAACTAAACTAAACTAACTAAACTGGTAGGAGCACGTATTCTTTAATCCAAAGCCAACATATGAACACGAAAAGCCCATCGAATCTCATCAAAACTTTTACACCTGGTAGAATTAAATTTTGGCGGGGTGCCTCAAGCTGTTGAGTGGTGGAACTGTAGGAGAATGGGACAACGCTATGGCAAAATAATAAGTGTATACCACCAACCAACTAACACGCAAAATGCCATAGTACACGATGTATTGAATCTTAGAGTGTATAGACTCTCTAGCTTCATGCCGTTTGAAAAATGGCGCCGTACAACAGAGTCCGCGAGGCACCAATGTTGAAAGGAGAAAATTGCCATTGGAAAGAAATAACAATAAATACCGGTTTGTATCGACAAAGGCGTGAAATGAGATTCTGTATAACGAAGTGATGGCATTGAATTTTGGCCAAGCATGTCACTGAGGAGGTCATAAGTTGCCCCTCACCGGTTACTACCATAGCACAACAGTATGAGTAATACTATGTAGCTAGACTAACGCAAGGTCTTACGTTAGGTTAGGCCTAACATAGTAACAATGCATACACTAAGTACAGTTACACAACAAGGTACTGTACTGCACCTGCCAAGGTATTCATAGCCTGGAATTAGGAGTATGTGCTAGACTTTTATTGAAGCCTAGCTGTTATTAAGCTAATGGCATTATCTCGAAATGAATCCTGCTGTGGAACAGCAACAAAAAACAAAACAAAAAGTGAAAAACAAAAAATTCGTGATTTGGGGATCACCCTGTGCCACTGGTTCATCCTCACTTAATTTAAAGTGATTGCGTGTGTACTGAAAAACCAAAAAGATAAGAGTATGTTTGATCTTAACTTTGTCTTTATTTTTAAATGTACGCATGAGGTTGTACATGAACGGACTATGTCTTACAATGAAGGAAAATGACAGTAACTACTTTGAAAAGCTACGGGATTTGCATAAAAACAGTAAAAAACAGAAATCATATTTGAATATTAACGGTTCTTGCTATAACCACTGACATAATGAATATGCAACAGTACAGGTCTCAGTGGTGTATCAAAAACATACTACTAAAGTCGTCGCTCCTTGGTAGGTATCGGGAATTGTAGTATTTGGTGAAAGGAAACACTGTATCTACAAATAACCTACGAACTGAGCACAACCTTGCCCTCAGCGTCAGTGATCCTGAGTTGTTAGCTGAATGTTCAATACTAGTTTACTTCCCATTGGCTTGCTCAAAGAAGCACACCGTTGATTTGAATGAAAACTGTCAACCACTACATTATCGTATTCTACACTTTCTGTCATTATGTTAGAAGAATTTGAAATCATATGGCAAAATTAACCAACTGAAACCTATTTATTTTCTCAGATTGTCTGAATGGTGTAATAAAAAGCCTTACCAAACTTTTGGAGATGAAATTTCAATGTTTTTACTTTTTGCCTACGCACATAATCACTTTAAGTGAGTCTACTGTAAATAATTGTCCTTTATTAAATTCGTGATTTGGGATCCTGTGCCACCCTGTCATCTTGACAGACTTTAAGTACTTGTCCTTAAAGGGAAATAGGGCGTTTGTTTTAAAGAAAACATCCATATTTTTTAAACCAATGGTTGTGGATGTAGAATGATAGACTATTCAAAATAAGGAAGGACAGTAGCCTTCTTTTCAAGAAATAAGCTCCTCACAGGTAGAAATTCAGTTATTTGTTATTCAACAGTAATTTGTTCACCCAAACTTTTCAAAATTCAAGTGATGCATCTTCCATTACTCATCATATGCATAATGTTTTGAGAAGTTGAAACTTTGGTAGATGTCTATTGATGAAACTAAATGGCTTAACAATGATAACCGCTATTTTCTTTTGAATGTCATGTTGGTGTATTCTAAACGCCCTATTTCCCTTTAATTGTTTACATTCAGTACACTTTGAAGGTTACTTTGTCACTCTTGACATCAATAGACTGCACGCTCCACATGACAAGCAGTGCACCTCTACACAACATACGTAACGGCATTATACACCTATTACATAATGGAACAGTCTAGTAACCGGCAAGATATGGGACAAGATCTGAAATTTCAATACAGGCATTGCTTATTTCGTGTCGTCCCGGCATGGACACTCTTGTCTAGACAGAATAAAAATCACATACAGTATATACTGTAGGCCTATTTCAAAATGTCTTCACATCCTTTTTAGTCAACTCAGTGGCATAGCAACATGATTTTGAGTAGGGGGGGGGCAAGAATTGGATAAGAAGCAAATTTTTGCCCCTCACATGGCAACCGAACATAATTAAAGGGATTCAGAATTTGGCTTGTGGTAATGTAGCTAATATGCTTCTAAATTTTATTTTGTTAACTGCCTCTGTATGTATCATTGTATGTCACGTTTCATAACGGAACAGTGTACAACCATTTTTCTAGTAGCCTACAGTATGTAATTTACGTGGTTTCCACCTCAAGATGTATTTGAGATCTAAGCAGATAAAGTCCCCAATATTGCAATTTCTGTTCATGATTGTCAAATGTACATTTTAGTAACAAGAGCATATAACTCCTTAAAAAACAAACAAAAAATAATGACTTGCCATTTTGTCAATACATATGAAGAGAGGCCTCCCGTAGTCAATCTTTCGGACAAAAATAATTCGTCTTTGATTTTTTTGTCTGCTCAACTTCAAGTTTAAAGAAACCCCTGATGTTTGTCTGATGCCTCTTCATTTTGGACACATGCAGGTACTTACACAAAATGCTTGAACGTAGAACAGTTACCAGGGACAAGTGGCAAAAAATGCTGGTTTTTCACCATACTGAGAGAAGGATATTTGCAGCTTCGTGGTTTTCGCTAGTATTTTGTCAACCATGCGTCAATCTGAATACAAAATTACAGCAGTTTATCATTATCAGGAAATAGCACAAGGAAATAAAGTGTAGATTTTACAAAAAAACACTGCTTTAATTCCAATAATGAGCTATGTGCAATTTTTCTTAAAATTCTAACTTGTCAGGAGGGAATTTGCCCAGTCATTTTAAAGCTCTTAATAAATCAGACATTGTCAGCTTTTTTGAAAGGACTAGGCCCACTTAATGTCAGAACACTACAGTTGGATTTACAGTAGGCCAATTTTTTTTTTTTTGGGGGGGGGGGGTGAGGGGGCAGTGCCCTATCCATGGTACAGGAAGACATTTGCAATACCACCATACCCCCACCCTCTCTCCCTCCCCCTCAGTTTTCTTCATCTGCAAGTCAAGTAGTTGCAGTGTGCACTCTTTCATTTGCTATAGCAAACTAGTTACGTACAAGGTAAAGACAGCTTGTGCAGTCTTGAATTTAGCGAGGGGCATGAGGAGTATCATCTGAATAAAGTGTGTACAGTAATTTATGGAATAAAAGGCCACATTCGTGAAATATGTGAGAAATCTACGGGATCTCTTCTAAGAGTATACAGAGTGCCCGCACTAAGTAATACTAGATTAGGGTTGGGTAGCATTCCAGGTACCAGTCAAGTTGACACCAGTATTTTGAGAACTGGCTCTACTCAGTACAGTACCTTTTAAAATCATCAATTACTGCATACTACCAGTATTACCTGGTACCTTTTTACAAATCTGTCTGGTATGGACTTGATTTATCAGAAGCGCTAACATTTCCAAAAGTTAGCCATTGTTATCCTAGAAATGTGCTTTTAATTCTCACATTTCTAATCTAAAAAACTGTCTACAAATGTGATACTGCTCACAAGTGTTAAAAAAGTTCTAAAAGACATTGCTGTTTTGTTGTAGCCTACAACCATTCTCTGAGGCTAACACAAGTAATGTCAGCTAAAAAATATTAACATTCTAGGCTATTTCTTACATAAAACTTCAAGTCTTCATGTAAACAGAGTTCAAGCCATCGCTAAGCGTTGTAATGAGGATAGCAACCAGAGAGTAATGAGTCATGCTCCAGTGCATGTAACGAAGTACCGATCCGTCGAGGTTAACCCGATCGCCAGGCCGCATGAAGTCTAACATAGTCAAGGATAGTCAGTGTTGAAGTTTAAGTATTTTCATCTGGTAGTCCAAGGGACAACTAACTTGTAAAATGAGGTTGTCCTTTCCCAAAAATTTAGTTGTACTTCCAATTATCCAGCTGTCCAGCTATCTTTAACTCTGTAAACTTAGTTTCCGCCTGCCAAACTGAAACCACACTATTCAATGTTCACAGGACGCTATTAATCACTGCGATTCTAGTTTCTTTGTTACAGTACATCGGCCACACGATGTGCACCCCTCAGCATCCCAGAAAGTCTTTTTTTTTTTCTATTTTTCCAATGCCCAGTGATCTTACGGCGTTGAAAGTTGTTGATCTTACACAGTTGTTGATCTTCTACAGTAACATTTAATTCAAGTATACCTGTGCAACCGACCTTTGTCTCTGACCATTATAAATACAGTACTGTTCCATTTCCTAGTCTCAACTAGGCCTACAAATAAATGTGGCTAAATCAACCATAACCTTGTAGAACATGCACTCCTGCTTCCATTAAAAACACTTGATGAACATACACAGTAAAAGTGACGTTTACATTCATATCCCTGTACCTTCTCTCTTTCAAACCTAAAATAAAATTTCAATGTTTACCTGCATCCTTAGTGACAAAAAAACTCTCGCAAAAGACACTATATTTTCCCAGGCATTTGTATTCTTTCCAACAGGATATTCCTCCATAGGTTTCCCACCGTTTTGCCATGGGTGCACACTTTTCTACAGCTCATGGTAGCTGGGGAAAGCGATCGAGATCAACAGTCGGAAAGCCGACTGTGTGACAGCTCTCAGTGTCAAACAATCATAACATACAGCTGGGCCTACTGTAGCCTGGGACAACTGTAGCCTGGGACAACTGTAGCCTGGGCCTACTGTAGCCTGGGACAACTGTAGCCTGGGACAACTGTAGCCTGGGACAACTGTAGCCTGGCGCTACTGTAGCCTGGGCCAACTGTAGCCTGGGACAACTGTAGCCTGGGCCTACTGTAGCCTGGGCCTACTGAGCGTGCAGTTACTGTTAACTGTTACACCTACAGTGGTCACTGGTCAGACATACTAACACGCTGGAAATACCGCCAAACTCGTCATAGAGGCCTGGGGAAGTTTAAAAATTTTTTAGCTCAAATAATGTGATTGTGCAAGCCATCATTGTTACATAAAAACAACCGATCCTGAGAACTCTTCAATCTTCAATGTCCAACTACTGTACATAAAGATTATTATTATAAGCCAAACAGGAAAGTTTGTACTTTTTGCCGATACTGAGAGTCTTTAGTGCACAAGGCGAAGCGTTAACCACAGGCCCCTTGCCGACCACCATGTCGTGTTAATCGCGGGTTTAGGGGCATTCAGTCTTGATATGACTGCCCCAGTGATGGGTGTTTTACTTCTTCAGAGCGTCAGCCACGAGGCCCGCACTGGTAATGTGACTGTCAAACTGTCAACATCTGTATATTATGTAGGCCTGTGTCATCGAATCTCTCCATTCCCCGTTTTTCCTGTCATCGTCATGTAACTCTGTTTTCGATTTAAATCATCATCATCAATTTCATTCTCATCAAATTTCTGTGTGCCAATCGAATCAGCTATCAAATAAATGGAAGAGTAATTGACAAATGTCAAGAAAATCTCTCTGGATTCTTCTCTCCTGACGTCTTTCTCTCTCTCTCTACTGTAAATTGTACATGGAACTTTCTGTGTTGTTAACAACAATTTCAACAGCTACAGTGCTGTACTAGTAGCAAAGAGCTGCTGGTGGAAATTTCAATGTTTCTTTTTATACACTTTGTATTACTGTACAGTACAGTGAAAAAATTGGGATACTGTAAGGTCGAATTTCCAGTCGCTGTTCACTTTTCGTATGGTAGTCATGTGGTGCGACTCTTTGTGCAATGGTTGCTCCACTGAAATTTTCCTCTTGCCACCATTATGAGCTGGTGACCTTTCCAGTTTCAAAGAGAAAAAAGGTCAATCATTAACTCATGTTGGGGATAACTCTTTCCATTTTGTTCAATTAATTTTCCAGGAGCATCGCAACCTGTTCTTCAAGATGTAAACTACCCAGACTGTTGTGGAGGCTTTACGTATCACTTGAGTGCAGTGGGGCAAACCTTTAGATCTGTATACTGGTTAGTGTCAAACATTTTTGATTGATCAGTATTTCTGCCAAGTTGGGTGGTTCTGTGGTGGGGGGTACCATAGGCCCACCTATTGGTTGGGGCACTTCACAATTCTCCTCATACCATGTAACTGTACAGGTAATTGTATCAGACTTGGCAAAGTTATTGTCGAAGTTCATAGTACACGCCAACATCCTTGGATTTTTCTGATTTGACGTTGTACACTGAGTAAAGTGTAAATGGGAGTTTGGTTTTTGTTCAGCAATTCTCATATGTGGCAAGGACTACTAGAGAGAGGTCCAGCTACTGTATCACAGTGTGTTGATTGGTTACTTGGACTCATTTTTGGTTTTGGTAAGATCATACTGTATAAACCTTTGTAGTCATAATGACGTGTTTGTGCATACAGTACAGTATGTGTGTGTTTGATGCCTTGCCTGTAAACTCTATATATCTCATGGTCAAAAGTTTGGAATGGTTTCATGCTCTGTATACTGTATATATGTACCACACTGAGTGCTACCTGAATGCTATCGCTTTTGGTAAAGGTCACAGGTCAGCTGCAGTCACAAGAGGTCAAATGTGAAAACATTGTAAGCATAGTGTCCCAAGGATGTCAGCTTGTACCTCTGTTACATATCAGTGATGCCAAGTACAAGGCCCCTGTTGTTTTGGTGGAGGTTTGCAAAGGTCAAAATTGTGGATATCAGGTGAACACAGAGTCTGAACGATACAACAAGTTTCTGAAGCAACATTCCCCTTTTTAAAATGTGGTGTTACTGTAATTTGGTATCATCCTTCATAATTTACGTTTACAAAAGAGAAATGTCTATCCCAGATAGTGATCCATATGTTGTCAGTGTGAAGAGGTATTCTCTGCTAACAATTACAAATACGAAGTTTTTGCACTGAATAGCATCCATCTTTTTATGAGAACATATGCGAAGTACAGTGTCGGATCCAGGTGGGGTGGTGGGTGACCATTCCCCTTACTTCAGGCAGAAATTAAACAAATAAATTTACAGGAAAAAAAAATAATAGAATCAGGTCGAAGTTCAGACTTTGTGGGACATTGGGGGTATAAGATCGGCATGTGATCAATATTTTCTTTGCTCAAATTGTATCATTTTGCGAGTTTCCATCATTTTTGCAAGCTGCCAAGGGCTTTGCCCTGTTTATCATCCCACGAACCCCCTCGTGATGATAAACGAGCTTCGCGCAAGTTGAAAAACAGCCAGCGTGTGTCAGCATTTGCTGCATAAATTTGCTACGTACGTTCACAATCTGTCAAATCTTGATCTCTCAGGCGCACGTCGCAGTCGACGTTGGAACTCCTCGAAGTCTCTTCCTCTCAGAACCTCATCGGCAATGCCCTGAGAATAACTTTCCAGGACACTCCGATCGTGCCGAGGGTCTGCATACAGGAGACCATCTCTGAGGTGGTCGCCCTGGTGACGACCACGATCGGCGTCCACAGGTTGCTCTTTCCCCACCCGAGCAAAGTTCAGAGGAAGGTAAGTCTGAGCTACTGTAGAGTGATACCGTTCAGTTCTTCTTGATAAACCAAAAAAAAAAAAAAACTTAAAAGAAATTCTTCGTTAGAGGGAAAATCGGCGTTTAGAATGCACCAACATGACATACAAAAGAAAGTAGCAGTAATCGTTGTTAAACCATTCCGTCTCATCAATAAACATCTACCAAAGCTTCATCTTCTCAAAACATTACCCATGTGATGAGTAATAGAAGATGCATCATTTGAATTTTGAAAAGTTTGGGTGAACAAATTATCGTTTTGCAACAGATAAATGAATTTCTCTCTGTGAGGAGCTTATTTCATGAAAAGAAGGCTACTGTCCTCCCTTATTTTGAATAATCTATCATTCTACATCCACAAACATTGGTTTCAAAAGTATGGCTGTTTTGTCTAAATCAAACGCCTCATTTCCCTTTAACAAGGAATTGTAATGGGAATTTTTTACTGTTACATCAGCTAAACATAAGGGTTTTGTCCATAGAATCATTCCCAGATGTAAAGGGACAGGTTGAATATGACGCTGAAAATATGTCAGCCACGGCAGGCAGCTACGACTGTGTAATGTGCGTAGGACCGATGAATGGTGTTTTTTTGCTTATTTGCAGTTTTGTTGCCCGCGGGGGGTTGGACGGGGCGGTTGGTTGGCAGTTTAGACACAAACCTCTTCTGTTCAGTAAAATTGTGAAGATCTCATCTACAATCAGTAAAATGTGTTTGTTTGTGAAATTACTGCAAGTGTTGCATGAATGTGTTATACTAGACAAAGAACTGTCCAGTAATCAAACTGGATTATTCCTCAGTAGAAATGTTAGAACGTTACGCCAAAGTTTCGTTGGTTGCACGTCACAACCGGTCGCGGAGAATATCGATGCTTCGTTCTCAGTAGCTAGCAACATCTGTCACGAGAGGAAGAATGAGAAACGGTATTAAGACATGTATGGAATGGGCTTGTGAAAGACGTGAGAAACGACCGTTGAGAATTCCTCTGCAAAGGTTTATGTGAAATGCTTTGTCATAGATCGAGTCCTATTTTCAGAAGATTACTATCAAATTTGTTGGAGGAAAGTGCACACCCGTTCGGTGTTTACTTAATGTGAACTTGCACCGTTAAGTTTCTGTCGCCTGGCCAAGTTTTTCCCAAGTTTCCCAAGTTTTCTCCGTGTGATGTCGATATGTGTAAACACTAGTGTTTTCACTGGGTAGAAAATTTGTACCCAGGTACCCGAATGCCATTACCCGTCGGGTACCTGGTTGTCAAGGTAGGACTTCGAACAGTATGTGGCTTTGAAATTGTGTAGGCCTAAGCCTTCAATTCACAAAACAATCCACAGCTTATATCTCTACAGTAGACAACAAACTATGGAGTGTTTCAGGCCTACTTCACAGGTCATTGTTGTTGAATTTGTTTTCTTTTATTTTGTAATAATTGATTAGAGGTGTACCACCTAAACAAACTATGAATGCACTAATGGATAGGATGTCACCTAATATTGAAATGAATTTAGCCTGGGCAGGTGAGCTGAACAAAAGTGTGTGTGCAAAAAGAAAGATGAAGTTGAATCAAAATGCCCTGCTAGTCGGCCAAAATATCTTGGAAAATATGCAACAGATACGCGTGTCCAGTTCACTCCCCCGATCTCACCTTATGTGAAGTTTGAATAGCTATTCATTTCATCGGTTCCGATTCAAAGTAACATAGCCCAGCCAAGTACAATATACAGTACATAATACTAACACTGCGTACGAACCATGTAAATGTAGCTTCGTGCCTCTTTTTCAGAAGTAATAATTTAGTACTGACGTTACCAATACTAACTTAGGCATAGGCTACAGTATACTGTAGCTATGAGCGCGAGAAGATCCGGTTGGAACCAGTTCGGACACAGGTAACGTTGCTCCATAGTTGGTATGTTTAACTACGGCAATTTGTACAGATACGAACGTTCAGGAACATGCCCCATGTGCTAAGTTCGATATGGTTACTGGGCGTGTCTTCTGACTTAAAAGTTGACTTACTGGTTGAAAAGTTTCGATCTGGCATGAGCGGGATTGGACTTATAAAACAAAAGTTAACGGACATGCGTAGTAAGTGACAACGACCTGATTACAAAACTTTGGTCTGCTGTTTGCTGGCCCGGGGAGGGCTGGGATCCCGATTTGTTTACAAAGTATAGTTTTGCTTGCAAAGCTAACACTGTTATAGACATTTATGCGAATTTGGAAGCCTGTGAAAAGACGCTGACACAGAAATGCAATCATCGGGCTGCAGTTACTCTCAGGTTTGACATGAGAAACACCTAAAAATGAGTGGTCTAGTCCTTATGTACATGTAGCTCATGAACTTCCCATGTATTTTGTTACTCACAAGGGGACTCATTCTCAACTGTTCACGAAATAGCTTACGTAAAGTTCTACGTGCAAATTCTGTGAGAGCTTTCTTTTAGTGTGTTCTTATGGTGCAGAATTGTCACGGTGTAGGCTTACCGCTTAGGCTGTGTTGTAAACAAATGACAGTGACTGTATGTCCGGTAAATGACTGTTTCCGGTGGGATTTGTAACACGCTTGTGGTGTAACTTAAACTCATATCAGGTACAGTAAAATGACAGAAACAGTCACTTCTTTCAAGCTCAAGTTAAATTGGAAAGAAAATAAAAGAAACATTTTACAGCATTACTTACAAATACTGTTATTGAGCTGCAACAAAATGCAATGTTAGGCCTAAGCTTTTGTGTGTGTGTGGAAATGCTACCCGGGCAATAATTTTAACTACCCGGGTGGAACGTCATCGGGCGGGTACCCGGGTGTCCGGGTACCAGATGAAAACACTAGTAGACAGTACGTCACATGGTTGTGTTTGGTGGGCCCACGTTGGTAAAAAAGTGCAATGTCATTATCAGTAGTCCTCATCTAGTTTCCATGCCACGGTGAAGATGATCGCAGCTTTAAGTGTTCTATACCTGCCCAATGTTTGCACTGTATATGTTGAGGTTACAGCTTTGCTATGTTGTTTATGTGATGTGGATGTAAAAAAAAAAAAAATAAAGAAATGACACGACTGGTGCAGCGTCTCCTCGAAATAATTGTTACAGAGTAAAACAAAGAACTCAGATCCCTCAGAAGGCGTTTGAGAAAGGACATTGCATCCAGAGAACTGTAAACCCTCTGGAAGAAAAGAATTTGTCAAACACTTAGAACCAAATTAAGTTCATTCTTATGATGATCTTGCTGCAGGTGATACCAGAACTCTCATACACAAGTTTGGTGCATGAGCAAAAAAAGAAAAAAAATATCCATGCATAGGCTTTTTGTGGAATGTGGGATTTTCTTCACTTTGTCGTCTCTTATTTGTGTAACACTTCTGTGGTATATAGCCTAACCAGTTTTAAGAAGTATGATGGCCGTTTCTTTGCAAAGTGTGTACACATTCCACCTGCTTTTTTCTCTTTCCCAGGATTTTCAGCATTCCCAGAGCCCGGTTCCGTCAATTTTTGCGAATAGCTCAGTCGCCCACTTCAAGGATCCATCCAATTTTCACGAGTTCAACCATGGAGGGTCGACGACCTTTGACCTGCAGTGCAGTTCGGCGTGGCTCACCCCCGAAACCAAAGCCTGGTTCGCCCTCGGGACTAAAAGCGGCAGTCTGCTGTTGGTTTGTCTGCCGCGCGTTGGGTTGAAAGGTTGGTTGTAAATTGATCTGAAATTGGTCATTGACCTGGAATCAGATTGCAAACAGGATTCCGTCTTCTCTTGCTCCATAATATTGCTTGATGTGAGTACTGTGCACTCTGTGGTGTAGGCCCAATATGTGCGTGCACACTCCAAAATATTAAAATTCATTCTGTTGTGCATTCCATCTGAGTGCCTTCTACTGTGCAGTATAATATGACGACACACACACAGTGCCGTGAAATCACAGGCGAGAGTTCCTACTTTCATCAGCACGATTTGTCCTAGTGCTTGTGCTCTTTGTATCTGCAACGAATTTACATAAAAATTCCTCTCAAGTCGGGAACAACCTTGCTTCTCGTTGACCTGTGGCCGTTTCCGAATGCATTGTGTAGCCTGTCTCAACAAAGCTCCGTTTGTTTTCCTCTTTGACAGTTTGCACATACCAGCACGGCTCACCCAGGTCCTTCTTTCCCTTGATCTACTTGTTGGATGCTCTGTTAGTGCAAGTTGAGGCAACTAAGATTAGCTTTTCGTTTCCTGTTTTCTTTTATCGTCCGGTCATTGCAGAATCAGATTTCTAGACTTTTGTTTGTTCCACCATTCAACTTTAAGAATATAACAACAGGCCTTTTGTTTTAAGGCGCGCGCGCGCCTTGACGCGCCTAAAGTCGATTTGAGACGCGTTATTATTCACGCGCCTTGGATAGGCAAAACGCTCGCCTCATGTCACAGGCAGGCTTAACGTAACGATAATACTGTGAAACTAATTGGAGAAAATCACGAAATGACACGGAAGTAAAATATTAAGTCTACCAAATGTCATTAATATCATAGACTTCATCAAAGTACAGACTGTTCGTATTTATACAATCACATTTGCAATATATCGGGTCCCCGTTCTTGCGAGTGTGACATGACAGTCGCATCGGGATGCACGCCTACATTGTACAAAAACAGTTGACAATCTAATAAGAGGTTCAATAACCTAAGCTATACCAGTATTCCTCGCTCCATTAATGCCTCGAGTATACCAAAACAGCAAAATAAAAAAATGCTTTCATTATCGGTTAAACCTGTCACTATTATGCAAATAAACACTGTGCCATGTGTGAAGTAGTAATATAAGAATACTGACTCTGAAAATAATCATAAAAAGGTACAGATCGAAACATGTCATTGCATTTAGTTTGCGCTAAAATGGCGCTCGTACGAAGTTACGTAGATTCTGACAGATTGAAAAGTGCCCGGATGTCACGTCTACACCCAGGCTAGCTACGTTAGCCTATGTATACAGTACTACATGCCCTGAGCACTCATGGCTCTGCGTGCAGGCCTTGGGGCGGGCTGTAGTACGTACAGTGCATATGCGGCATGCTTACTTTTCACACGTGCATGTAACGGCAGAATATATGAAGCTTGTCAGTAAAAGTTTCACGGTATGTAGTAGCCTACACTGTGACACACGAGGATAAAAGCAAATCTCGCAAGAACGTCGTCGTTTGTTTACATGATAATCCTTGCAAGCACTAGACAGCTAGAAACGTTTCACGAACTGTAGAGCAAAAAAAATACATTTGTCACATTCCCAAAAAGAGAACACTGCCGGTTCAACATAACCATATCCTGTCCATCAGTGATTGTATGCTGTATGAATATTGACTAATTGTAAATTGAAACGTAAAAACAAATATTGGACCGGCTTTAATTACTGCAAGCGTTTTCACACTACACCTGGTGAGCTGTCAAAAATGTTGGTGATAATTTTGATAAATGATGAATGAAAAATTATTTCAGAGAGGGGAAGGGAGGGATACCATTTTTATGTAAACCTGTAGGTTACCGAGGTTGGCGTTGGTCAGGACTTATTAATGCATTAAAACTCGCCTTTCAGAGCTCTACAAATTCAGCTATTTTTAATTAACAAAATAGCTGGCCTTGCTCAATCTAGGCGAGTCATTTTCTACTCGCCTTCATTTTTCAAACATAAAGGCCTGTAACAAGGTTCACCCAGGATTTACCTTTCCCTGATGTAACTGTTTTAATGCCATTTGAATCCATAGTCCTACTCACCCAGGTTTTACTTTTCCCTGATATAACTGTTTTAATGCCTTTTCAATCCAGAATCAGGCTCACACAGGTTTTACGTTTCCCTGATGTAACTGTTTTAATGCCTTTTCAATCCAGAATCAGGCTCACCCAGGTTTGACTTTTCCCTGATGTAACTGTGTTAATGCCTTTTCAGTCCAGAATCAGGCTCACACAGGTTTTACTTTTCCCTGATATAACTGTTTTAAATGTCTTCTTAGTCCAGAATCAGGCTCACACAGGTTATACTTTTCCCAGATATAACTGTTTTAATGCCTTTCCAATCCAGAATCAGGCTCACCGAGGTTTGACTTTTCCTGATATAACTGTTTTAATGCCTTTTCAGTCCAGAATCAGGCTCACCCAGGTTTTACTTTTCCCTGATGTAACTGTTTTAAAGTCTTACCAGTTCAGAATCAGGCACACATAGGTTTTACTTTTCCCTGATGTAACTGTTTTAATGCCTTTTCAGTCCAGAATCAGGCTCACCCAGGTATTACTTTTCCCTGATGTAACTGTTTTAAATGTCTTCTTAATCCAGAATCACTCTCATTGGAATCACTCTTTTTTTTCCCTCCTCCTCATACAGGAATATCCATTCAGGAGGAGGCAAGAGAAGCGTCCATCATGCAGAGGATATGGTCGGGCATCGTCCCTGGTGCCATGAGGTGAGATGTCCGGTTTGTTGTTGATAAAGTGACGGTTCATATGCGCCAGTGATGCTGGTGATTCACTTGTTTATTGACAGTTCATATCCGCCAGTGATGAAAGTTGTCTGACAGGGGCAGACATTCATTTCATTTTGATTCACATTACCTCCAGACTTTTGATTAGTACTTTGCTGCAATCAAATGGAACAACTGTACTTGTGTCTTTGCATCTGCTAGCCAATTTGGGGGGGGGGGGGGGGAAGGCTCAACAAACTGCCAACAAGTACCTGGTATTGCCGGTATTGCTGCTGGAGTATAATAAATGCCAAACTTGGTGAGAAGATGGGAAGCATGACGACTGTGGCGAAAAGCAAGGCTTGCCTTTTCATTTGGTGGTTAATGCATCTAGTAAGTGGAGACCATAAGTTTTCTAATGACAATATATCTGCATGAGAGACTGCATATGAACAGTGTACATGAATAACATTTTTCATCATGTCTATGAAACATGCTTGACGCTTTATTTTGAAAGGAAGATGGTACTTGTATAAGGTTTCGTAAAGTTTTCCTATCAACTATACCCTTCACTTTCGCAGCATTTGCCAAATGTCTTGTTACCATCATCTTGGTGCCTTGAGTTGGTTCAGCATCATTTCAGCATTGTTCTTTTTTTTTAGCTGATGTCCTCATTCTGCCTGCCAGAAAAGTCTCTTTTTTTTTTTTTCCTATTCTCTGCCCGCTCATGTTCTGTAGGTTTCGTCAAGAGGCCCTGGACACAGCCGACTCTGTGGTCATACGACCTTTCGGCCAGACGACCGTGGCTTTCGCGGTTTGCAGAGACCATCGTCTTAGAGCGTGGACCTGTACGGTAAGTTGACAACGTTGCCAAACGGAGTGCTTATTTGCAACGCCCCTTTCCTGTCTCTTGCCTCTTTCACTACAGCGTGTAGTCAATTTTGTCAAACTTTCTTGGTCTGCTCATTTCAGCAAAATCAAGGGCAATCTTGAATCGCCCACAAAATCCAGCCAAAAGTGTGGTTTTATTTTAAAGACAGGTACAGTTTCTGGATGCAAGACAATAATTGAAAAGTTTTTTTTTGGCCGTTTGTCACACGGATAATGTTAGCTCCATCTTGTTCAAAATACAAATTTTGAATGTCATGTTAAACAAAATCCACAACACTTAAGAAACAAAGTTGTGTTGAAATTCCCCCCGGGGATTCTTGAAAAGTAAGAAAACGAAAGAAAAATTAGAAAGAAAACAGAAAGAGAAAAAAAAAACCTCACATAAATGCCTTTCTGTTTTAAGTGAAACTGTCCCACTTTTTGAAGTTGTGAGCACATAAAATCAGATTGTTCCAATTTCCTGACTCCACAGTCTTGGCATTGGTGTGGCCAATCAGCACATATTAGACCAAAATAAATACACCATAGTCTTGGCATTGGTGTGGTGTCTTGGCACATATTAGGCCAAGATAAATACACCTGCAGTCTTGATATTGGTGTGGTCTCTTGGCACATATTAGGCCAAAATAAATACACCAGTCTTGGCATTGGTGTGGTCTCGTGGCACATATTAGGCCAATATAAATAGACCACAGTCTTGGCATTGGTGTGGTGTCTTGACCCATATGAGGCCAAAATATACATGCTGCAGTCATGGCATTGGTGTGGCCAATCAGCACATATTAGGCCAAAATGAATACACCAGTCTTGGCATTGGTGTGGTCTCGTGGCACATATTTGGCCAATATAAATACACCACAGTCTTGGCATTGGTGTGGTCTCTTGGCACATATTAGGCCAAAATAAATACAGCGCAGTCTTGGCATTGGTGTGGTGTCTTGGCACATATTAGGCCAAAATAAATACAGCGCAGTCTTGGCATTGGTGTGGTCTCTTGGCACATATTAGGCCAAAATAAATACACCAGTCTTGGCATTGGTGTGGTCTCGTGGCACATATTAGGCCAATATAAATACACCGCAGTCTTGGCATTGGTGTGGTGTCTTGGCACATATTAGGCCAAAATAAATACACGGCAGTCATGGCATCGGTGTGGTCTCGTGGCACATATTAGGACAAAATAAACACACACATGAATGGGATTACAAAGTTGAAATCGACCTCTCTTTTTGTTTTTAATTTTTTACCACCAGCCTAGGCTGGTTTTGCAGGCTTGTTTCAAAATACTGCCAGTGTAATGAAAATCATGTCACTTTTACATTTTGCCAGATGTCCTTGGATGGAAACACATCAAGCTGTACCTGATAGTAATTTTGAATGATTGAAAAGAACCGTGGTGACGTTTCAGAATTTCAAACTAAGGACCCTCATATATTCTGTTGTCTGGCATGGTAATGCTGGCTAGTTCGATAATGATGTGAAAATACTAAAATCAAACCATATTCCCTCAAAACACCAGTCTAGGTCTTGAGATGCTCTCTGTTATGCTTAGACGAGGTCATCTTGTTTGTCGATTGCTCTGTTCATTTTTGTTTGATTTTTCATATCAGAAGTAACAGCTGTAGCGGCATAAAGATAATGAATGTAAACTCCCAAAACGGACAATGGTAAGGATTGCCCTGTAGATGACACACTCCTGTACAAGAGGAATGGATGTTTAATATTAAGATGACTCTGCAAAAGTTTTTTTTTTTTCTTGATGACAGGCTTTCCTTAAAGTGAACCACAAGCAGTGTAACACATGCATGCAGCAACTCTCTCTGCAAGTATGGATGGTGTTTACTCAATCAGAGAATCCCACTTGTCCACACATCATTTATTGTGTGCGGTTTCCGCATACCTCTGTGTTGTTAACACGATGAGGGCCCTCGGTTTTGAGCTGCGCTATTGCAATCGCCGATAATCCATCGACCAAAATCACTGTGGGGAGTGCAATTTTTTTTTTGTTCATGCCTAGATAAATAATGTGGAAACTCAGGTACAATGTAGCAGAGTGTTAAAATGACACCCCTACCAGACCCCTTCATTTCGGGTAGGTGTATGATTGGTGGGATGCCGGTGGAGTCTGACATTCAAGACCCGCTAATGTACGTCGCCGTGTGTGCGAAAAATGAATGATCTGTACGGTGTCTCCAGATAATCATGCAACGTGAACGAGGAAGAATGAAAAAAAGACGAACAAGATTTACCGAGCAAACAAGAAAGTGAGAAACATTTGTAAAGTGTGAGCAGTTCCCACTGAATGTTTACAGGCAGAGATGCTATAGGTCGTCAATATCGTACTGCAGCAAATTTTCTCGGCCGATTGGTCGGTCGCGGCACTTTCCTTGTTGCATGCACATGCCGCTTAGTGGTCACAACAATGAGTCAAACTGCCCAAACATGGAACATTTTTTAGTTCATGGATAATCTGGTAGAGGCCGTTTACCGCTGTTATTATTCCACATTTTGGATGTCACTCTCGTTGATACTAAGTGCCAGTCGTCTGACACTTTTTGATTCCTTGCCGAAGGCAGAAGGAATCTACTGTATGCAATGGTGATGTCGTGTGTGTAAGTGTGTATGTGTGTATGTGACACTTCTTGTAAACACGATATCTCAAGAAGGGTAACCATGACTGATCTCATACTTGGTGTGTGGGTCGGTCATATTGAGTAGATGGTCCCTATTGTTTTTGGTGGAGGTCAAAGGTTATTTGAGGTCACCAGAGGTCAAAATGTGAAAACCTTGTGAACACGATATCTCAAGAACGGTAACTGTGATTGATGTCATACATGGTGTGTGGGTTGGTCATATTAAGCAGATGATCCTTACCGTTTTTGGTGTAGGTAAAAGGTCAGTTGAGGTCACCAGAGGTGAAATCTTGCCAACACATTATCTCCAGAAGGGTAATGTTGACTGATGTCATACTTGACTGGGTAGGTGATCCCTATTGCTTTTAGTGGACGTCAAATGTCATTTAAGGTCACCAAAATAAAGGTTATTTGGGTTAGAGGCTTATTAATGTGGTGTTTCAAGACCAGTAACTGTAGTTGATCTCGTACTTGTTGTGTGGATAATTCATGCTTGTTATAATACAGTATAACCTTGTAGCAAGGAATCACAAAGCCTTTTGGCTTTCTGCTTCATTTCATTAGCTTTGTCAAAATTTTTGGTAATATTTTAAGTCACCATGTTTCCCCCACCAAAAAAAAAAACAAAAACAGTATGGTCTTTTGAGTTTTTCTCTTATGTCAGTGATGTCTTGTTTGGAATATTGTTCTGTTCATTTTCGTTTGTTTGCTCTTTTCGTATCAACTGTGACAGGTGTAGCGGCGTATAAAGATAACAAATGTAAACTCGCCCAAGCGATGCATGGCGAGGGTTGCAGAGTCGTCTTCTCTTGTAACGGAGTTATTCAAGGTGACATTGAAAAACTTTTTTTAGTTGGTGGCAGTTTTCCTAAAAGTGAGCCACAGGCAACAGAGTACTATAGATGCATTCTGACCAAACTGGCTTCTACATTCTCTCTTCAACAATTAGACTGTTTGTGTTGTTTGGTTTGCATAATTATCCGTCTGTTTGTAATTTTCATATCAAGAATAACAGCTGGAGCGGGGTATCTATAGATAACGATCGGAAACTCGTAAAACCAAAGATGGCAAAAGATTTTCTGGTAGAGGGCTCACTCTACTGGAAGAACGAAAGTTGCTTCGCAAAAGTTTGTTGCCCCTGTGGCTAGTCTTCCCTAAAGCAAGCCACAAACAAAGCCGTACATGTATGCGACCTGGAAATAATATCACAGGTACTATGGGCGTTGATGTGGAGCCTGAAGTTGAATTGACCAGAGACTATCCTGCAATACCCACACATCATATACTGTTGGATGTGTATGTTGAAGTTACATCATGCCTGTCTTGTTAACGTGAGGCGGGCCTTCGACATTGATCCGTGTTATTGTTGCATTTACAAACCATTGCTCACCTCAATTCACTGTGACAGGCACAAGTTTTGAGACAACTAACAAAATAATTGAAAAGTTCTGCTCTAAGTCTATGAAAGTTGAATGAAGCAATGCTTCAAGCTTAAAAGAAGATGAAAACAGCACACCTACTGTACCACACTCCTTAAATCCAGAGGTAATGTGATTTTTAACACACCTGGAAAATTTACACCCGAAAGCTTGTTGATGTACGTTGATGTAGTTAGAGAAACATAGGAAGAGTTTGCCTCTACATTCTCTCCTAAAAATGAAGAAGGGAAAGGAAAGTAAACAAAATGAGAACAATTATTGATAATAACAAATAATGAAGTGAGGCACATTTTCAAGGCGTGAATCGCTCTTTCTGAATATTAAAAAAAAAGATAAGATACTGAAGGCCCTCAGTATACATTTTACTAATAGAAAACGTTCTCTTTTCCCAAGGGTTGCGATTTTTTGCTTGTACAGTAGCATGTGCATGTAATATCGTAGTCACAAAAATGAGTCAAAATGTTTGAAGCACTTTGAGTTTTACTGGTGATCCGTGGAGTATAGGCTGTTTACCACTGTAATTAACATAACATACTCTCATGAATGCTAAATGTTAGTGACATGATGACATAGTATTTCTGTTCCTCTTATTGTTGCTAAAGTTTTACCCATCATTCAGTTACCATGTGCCATTAAAAAAAAAGGAATAGTCATCTTAACTTTCTTTCTCTTACACTTTGACCTGTGCTGTTTGGTTTGCCTATTGTTCATTATTTTTTGTTTGTTTTTTTATCAGAAGTAACAGCTGTAGTGGCATATAGATAATGAAGGTAAACTTACAAAACCATCCTTGGTGAGGATGGCCTCATAGACTGTACAGGAGGAGAGGATCAGTTGTGGGTGACTTTGAAAAAAGTTTTTTCTTTGGTTGGTGGCAGTCTATATGCTCGCAAAACTGACGATGGTAAAGATTGCCTTAGAGATTCTGTTGCTCACTCTGGTGCAGGCAGAATGGGGTGATAGGAAGGTGACTTTGCAAGTCTTTTTGTTTTGGTGTCACTCTTCTCAGACGGAAGCCAACATGCAAAACAGTACATATATTTTGCAAATATCACAAAGGGGAGATTGATCGAGGGGAAATGTATTCCATGGGTTCAGTATGAAACATTGTAAGCTTTGACTTTTAATATGTCCAAATGGCATAAATTTTGCATGAAAGTTTTGTCTATGTTTTGGACTAAACATTGAAAATAATAGAAAAAATACATTCTTAAAGTGTGGATCCTACCTACAGTACAGCGAGCTCTTAATCTCTAGCAGAATAATAAAGAATAATAAAGACAGATTTTCTAAAGCCTGAACTACGGTGCATCGACCTAAGTCCGGCAGCGCTATCGTGGGTCAGCATGTATTTTGCGTCAAAGCTCTCCATTTTATGAACGACATACCGTATCGTGACGTTCCCCTCCCAGGAGTCCTCTGACCCAATCTTTGCCTGTCTGCACTCGATAACGAAATCGATCGCCTGTCCGGTATTCATATTTTAGAATCAGAAGTGTTTATTCGAAGTGGCAGCGTTACGGTGTCGATGATGGTTGGCGCAGCAGTCTTTTTTATGAAAATTGTGTAAAGTGGATGTCAACGTAAAAATGAGGATAGTTGAAAAAAAAAAAAAAAAAAATATCAAGTATGACAAATGTAGAGATACTGGTGAATGTACCAAACAAATTGAATGAAACATATTTTCAAGGGATGAAAATGTCCTTGACTGGATGCCTAAGACTGGACCTCGATTAACTACTGTAGAGCATTTGCTCCACGCTCTTAGGTGACAGTTCTTCGTTCTTTGCAATCTGGTCTAACAGTCACAAATATGAGCCAAACTGTTTAATTATGTAGCGTTTATCGCTGAATGGTTATCATGTTAGAATTAAGCTCCCTTGGCTATTGTAATTAACATAATATGTATCACATTTATGTCAGTGTACATACTGTTACTTTGGTACCTTTGCAGTCATAAGTACAGTACTTGCCATTCTTCAAATTTTACGATATATACTGTATCCTCTCAAGACTTGTCTTGACATTCTGAGCACTACACTTGAACTGTTGTCCTTCAGTTCGCCTCTTTTTCCATCAATTATTTGTTTGGTTTTCCATATCAGGTGTAACAGCTGTAGTGGCATATATAGATAAACTTATTTGGGTTGTCGCAGGCGATTAAGATACTGTACGTCACCAGAGTGATTTAGGGTTCAGGTGTCACATCAAGTTCACCCTTGGCATAGACAAATTTGATCTCTCTTCAGTATACCAGTCTTACATGGATGTCTACATGCTGCGGATTGTCGTTATTCTTGTGAAATGTTGCATCTGATCATAAATATGACGACTTGGTTTAGTCTGGAGGCTGCTTACTGCTGTAATTAACAATGTCACTCTCAGTAAAGCTCCGTAAATGCCAGTTGCCTGATGTTTTTCATTCCCCTTAGCGTTGCCATAATTTTTAGTCATTGTTCAGTTACCATGTTCCCTTGAGGCAACCAAACTGGTCAGGATATTCTCTCAAATCATCATGTGTATGCTTAGATGGGTGTCGTTCAGTTTGCCCATTACACTGTTCCTCATTTGCTTGTTTGTTTGTTTGATTGTTCGTTTGATTATTTGGTTGTTTGTTTGTTTCTTGTTTTTTTTCTCGTATCGAAAGTTACAGCTTAAAGCGGCCTGCATAGATACTGTGAGAAATGTAAACTGGAAAAACTGGCGCCGGAAAAGATGGTTTTGTAGATTGCTCAATCGTGTTCATGGGAAGTGGAAGTTACAGTATTCCTGTCACTTTGCACAACTTTTTTTGTTTTGTCGGTGGTACTGTAGTCTTCCCTCAAGTGAATCACAAGCATGTTGCATCCTTCGAATGTCACAACCAGAAATTGATTCACTGTATGTAACGTAACCAAACAATCCTGCTCGCTCACACATTATTTACAGTGTGTTCAGGTTAGTCTGTGTGGTTAGCATGATTTAACTGTACCTTACGTACTCTGTATAGTACTGTATGTGGAATAAAATCAATACTATTGTATTCCAAGAACTGCCTTAACAGATTTCTACAGAAATTTGACAGTTGTGTGTGTGTGGTGCTCAAATTTCACGAGGCCTGCAACGAATTGCTCGTACTTCCTTGTCTGCTCTTGAAAGACATGTGTAAAGGCCCATTTATGGGAATTTGGAAACTTGTTTGCATTTCTGTAAGAAGCAATACTGTATATGATCGCACAGTGATTGGTGAGATTGAGTTAGGATAAGCGAATGGCAAAGAAAAAAAGAACAGACACGAAAGAGAAACGAAATGTGACTAATTTTACAATTTGCCCAGTTTTCCCCACAACTCACTGGTACTGGTATTCACGAGTGAGTACTTACCCCTTGCTTCACTAATGCATTCATTTATGCCGACCCTTAATGCCCTCAACATTAGTCTAGTACCATGCCCTCTAAGGGTTAGGCAGTCCTTGTTTGCCTTTGCTGTTTTGTACAGTTTGCCCAGGACAGATATCCATTCATGATACTGTGCTATTTATTCTGAATCCCATCCTTTATCCTCAATTATGAAATTAGCGTAAGGACTTTGTGCAATTTGTTTTCCATTAATGTTAGTTTGTATTACTGTACATTTACAGTACTTAATTTAATGTTATGGTTTATCCTCCTTGTTCTTAAAGAAGCAGTTTTGGGTTTTCTCATAAAAGCAACCACCTGGTTTTCTGAGTTACTTTCCAGTTTTCACGTAATTGTGTAGCCATTCGTAGTAGTATTTTCAATTGGTGTAGTGCAGCTTATAGTGGTAGCACCCCCTTGGACCTCGGCAACATCATATCCGAATAATCCTGATGTTTGTCGCTCCATCTGCAACCAGTTTCAGCCTGGGAGGGACCGGGATCAGCGCTCGCCGTGTCTGTCGTGCCGCTCCCGCATGAGGTCCAAACCGTGTGAGTGGCGCATGTCATTCACTCCGGCCCAGTGGTCGTAAATTCGTAATTGGCCTTAGGGCTACCAAAAGGGAAGAATTTAGGGTGGTGGTTGGAGGCAGTTCCATGTAGATGCCTTCATAGTTTATATGCTGAATGCATCTAATATCCAAAACGTCATTTTCATGTCACACAACCTTAAGGAGGCAATTCTTTTTCTTGTTACTTGTAAGTGCTTCTTAGTCATAAAAATGAGTCAAACCAGTTAGAGTGTTTTGATAATCTTGTAGAGTAGCTGTTGTTCGCTGATGCAATTAACATAAGGTTGCTCTTATTAATGCCACCTCTGTGGCCTGATATTATTGGTCCTTACACTGTTACCAACATTACTTTTCATTACTCAATTACAGAAGTACAGTCTACAGTATATCTTGAAACTGTAGACTGGGCTTGACATTCTTTTTTTGTGTGTTGTGTAGACTGGTATTGTTCTGTCTATCTATACTCCTGTTTGTTCTTGTTTTGTTTTTTTTTCATATCAAAAGTAACAGCTGCACCGGCATACAGATAATGAGTGTGGAACAAACTTGCCAGGCCAATGCTGCCACAGGTTGCCCTGTATGTATACTGTACAGGGAGGAATGAAAGTTACTGTTTGAAGGTGACTTTGCAAAACTTTAATTTTTTGGTGGCAGTCTTCCTGAAAGTGAGTCGCAGACAGTTCAGACACCGTACACGTGCCCTCGCTGCCCTGCGAGTATCACCAGCAGAAATTGATTGACAGCGTTCACTTTACCAGACCGTCATGTTTTTCTGGTGCATCAATATTTGCAAGGCCTACAGTACATTCGGCATACTGTACAATATTACTGTACGTACAGTATGTGTGTCTGCGTGGTTTACATCGCATGATGCACAGACAGTACGATTTCTTCTGGAATAAGTAACTGTAAGTCTTGCCAAAAACACTACTTACAGATCTCTATGTAACACTGTGCAACCAAGCAGGATATCCTGTCCTCCCGAGGGAGCCCTTTGAGCTATCGTTCTCACATTTTTTGCTGTGGTCAGCTCAAAACTTGGATCAAATTCTCACCTGTTGGGAATTTTGTTTGTGTTCATTTCTTTGAGGAGTAATGTCTTGTCATTGGTGATTGGCCTCTTAAGTTAGACAAAGTTGATGGCTAAGAAAAAAGAAGAAGAGAGAAAAATAAAAACAAATATGACAAAATAGATAAAATACTGATGAAATGGTAAAACAAGACATATTTTCAAATGTGAAAAAAGGGTCTCTCTGAAAACAGATGCTGTAAATCCTCAATATAATGCTATTCATGGGATTCTTGCTCCAGATTTTAGGAGCCAAATCTTTTCTTGCCCCACATGCATCTTAAAAACGAATCAAGGGGTTAAGTAGGTGTGGAGCATTTTTCTGAATGGGTAGTCTCATCAGAGGCTGTTTACTGTTACAACGAAGCATCATTGTCCCTCTCGTGCTAAACGTCAATGGCCTGGTTAATTTTGTTCACTACTGTACCTCTCAGTGTCGTTAAATTTACTCGCCATTATTCGATTATGTTCCTTTTACCATCCACTGTGGAGGTACAGTACAGTATGTCCTTACATTACAGTGCTCTTGTTCTCTTTGACCCATGTTGTTCTTGTTTTCCTGTTGCTCTCTTCGTTTGCTTGTTTTGTTTTTTTTTCTCGGGTGAAAAGTACAACAGCTGTAGCGGCTTTAACAGATAATGAATAGAAAGTTTGATAAACTGACTACACAATGGGGAGGAATACCTAAGTTGCTATTAAAGGGCTCCAAGTTTAAAGAAGTTAAATATGAAGGTCATTGGTGATTTTGCCAAAGTTTTGTTTCTTTGGTGGCAGTCTTTCTAAAAGTGAGTCACAAGCAAACAGTAGTACAGTGACCGTGTCTTGCAGATTTTACTGTACTACATTCAGATATTGATTGACCTCACAAACAAAGCAGACAGTCCCACTTACCACCGTCGATGCATCATTATCAGTCTTCTACAGTATGTTGAGGTTATGATCATATGTCTGTATGGTTAAAGTACGGTATTTTACTGTAGGTGCTAAAAAAAGTAAAAAAATAGGGTCATTACTACAGTGGAAAAAGACTTCTACAGTAGTTGTAGAGGCATGCATGTAATGTGTTTATTCTGCAAGTTACTTGAGCAAATGTTGTTGTCATTTCCTGTCGGCAGTTCAAAAAGCCAATCAAAGGCCCAGATATTGGTGATTTTAGAAGTTTGCATTTTTTTTTTTCAAAACCCTGCCAAATGGCATGGTGATTGTTATGTTCCCTTTTGAAAATTGTGCAACGTTAATGATAAAATGAAAGAAACTCCCCCTAAAACAAAACAAAAAGTAGGACAAAGTTGACTAGAATACCGAGCAAACAGTGCCATGAGACATACATTTAAGTTTCCTACTGACTATTACATGAAGATATGGTAGGGTCTCTATGTGCAGTGCTTCGTCCAGGTTTTATGTAGGAATATATTCATGGCACATTTCGTATAGCAAACCATGACACATTTGCACTCGGAGGCCTTTCTTCCATGCATAACATGCTTTTGTAACATTGCTGTGTCTTTAGTATTTTCAAAACTTCCGACATACAGAGGTCAAAATCATGAACTGTCTCTCTTTGTATTTTTAACAATAACGTTTCTGTTCTCTTTCATCGTAGAATCAGGAATGTGTGATATCCTTTGACCTGTTGGAGTTGGTCTCGAACGGATCAGATTTCTCGGAGGAACCTCCGCTGCTCCATCACATGATCCGCTCTGCGGAGGGTGCTCCCCACAAGAGCCCCATCCTTGGGATATTCCTGAGCTTGTCGAAGTCGAACGCGGTGAGATGTCAGCGATCTGCTTTCACATTTGCCGTAGCTTTGGGTAAAACTTAATGGAAGCTTCCTCTACGGCTGACGGTACTTGGTCCTTACAAAATTGATCTTGACTTCTAAAAGCTGCTTGATTGGGATCCAGTTTAATGCCACTTAAATCAATCTGTTGGGCTTCAGAAAATAGAATTACTCATAAATAGATAGACTTAATGCGTGTTCATGTGTGTTCAAACCGGGCCCCAAGTACTGGACCCTGGTACTTACTATCTGCAGTCGATCGGGTAGGTGGGGTGCACGCTCTTGGTACGTGAAAGTGAAACTTCCATTAGAGTTAGGATTTTTATGTGAAGTCATAGGATGACATTTTGCTTTCAACAATCATTACAACATTATTTAGGAATAGGTGTGGGCACAGCAGTGAGGCATGTCCTCAGTTTCCCGTGGTGCATTGTCACACCTACGATGTACGTTTAAAGTAAATGTGGATCAGGGTATCAATTCTAGAATTATGTCAAGATAATCTTGGTGTAGGTACCAGGGTGACCAGATGGTCACACTGCACTCAGTGTACAGGAATTTGATTAGAATCCACATCATGCTCCTGATACTTTAACTGCAATTTCTCTAGAACAAGACCCCCCTTCCCAGTATAATGGAACTGTGATAATCCCTGACAGTGTGCTGGACAAACAGTTCCTTGGTACCCCCCTTCCTCTTGAAGAAAGCAAGATCTGCACGGTTTTCTTTTTAAATGCTTGGGGAGTGCTTAATGTGGTCTCAGTTTAAAATGCTTGGGGGGGCTTTATGTGGTCTCAGTAAATGCATGGGGGTGCTTCATGTAGTCTTTGCAAGTGCTTGAGGGGATGCTGCATGTGTTGTTCATGTTTCGCTTGATGTATTTTTTTTTTTCCCCTTCTCATGTCTTTTCCCCTAGTTCGTGATATTGCAACCATTTTTGCAGTCCGGTCAGTATCAGGTCCACCATCTGGCGACCGTCTACGGGGTCAAGGGTCAAACGCTGGTTGACTTCACCCTGAGCACCAGAGATCTCTTCACGATCTGGAGTCTGCCCACGGGGGACAACGTGGTACAAAAATACGTCTACGATGGGTGAGTCCGTTCCCCTCGAAAAAAGATTCCATAAACGTAAGTGGTGATTCTTGATAATGTAATCAGCACTCTGAGCGTCAGTCGAGGCAAGACACGAATTCAAAACGTCTGCAGGGGCAGATGGTTTCCATTTATAACGGCTGAGAGAAAGCAGTGCATTCTGTTCGTTCCTGACCGTATCTCATTTTTATGACAAAAGCAGCTTATCCTTCAGTTAATCAGACTTTGCCCATCAAACTTTCTCATGCTGTAGAAGACGATGAATTACAGTGGTAATTACGTAGATACTGGAAAAACCAGAGGATTTTTTGGTCTGGTAAACTGAAGAAGCTTTGATGTGAGAGAAGCAAAAACTTTTGTTTTAATCTTTCACTTGTTGTCGGAACGTATCATTGCCATCATGTCCTAACCTCTGTCGTGTCCAAAACACTGACAGGACCACCCACATGTCGTTGTTGATTAAATATCATCTTTGATTCCAAACCCTTGAAAGACTCCTTTTCCCTTTTCTCCCTCTTCATTGTAGCCAGAGTAAAGGCAGATGGTTCACTGTATCCAGTGAGAATCCTCCACCCAGTGAAGTCAAGGTACCAGATGACTTGGAGCCAAGGGTAAGAATTACCTTTTGTAAACTATAGATGGCATTGTTACAATGGGGGAGACCCACGATCCGTTGAAGCGAAACCCACGATCGACAAGTGACACAGTGACATTTCAATACAGTGGCATATCTGCCAAACGTTTGATGAAACTCCTTTGGACCTGACTGTTAGGACAGCAGATGACCTCTTAAATCCGTAAAGTCTGCCCGAGAGAGGGAATTTTTATCAAATTGTGAAAAATAGACAAACACATGTTTTTCATTGTAATGTATATTTTTGTGATCATTTGATCAATCTTTCCTCTATTTTGTCCATCCAGGAAGCATACATGGAGGTCATCTTCAAGCCTGGGAATTTTTCAACAAGTTGTCTCACGAAGGCTTTTAATGTAAGTTTCATAACTCACCCAGATCACTCGTCAGGTAAATATTATTGAAACTATCAAAGTTGTCAGACCAGTCTATGGAGAAAGTTTACTCGTGATATCAATCGTAGGATTAATAATTGCTCCTTGATAGCATGAGTAGCTATCATCAGTACCCCCTGGGGTTTCTTCAATTGACCGAGTACCATATTGTTGTAAAACTCTTTTGAATCAATGCCCCTGAAATATGTTTCCCTGTGTTTGAGCAACTGGAAATGTCAAGATATTTTTAAGTCTTTCATGAGTCAACGTGAGAACTTGACTCCAAGACTGTGCAATTAAGATAGCACTGCTCAAACTTCGGTGCGTATTCAGTGTCCCCTCTTTTGGGGTCCAAGACAGGTATGTCTAAGTCGCAGCTTAGGAGATCATGTCTCACTCAAGAGCTATAGATAAACGAGCAATGAGTAATGAGTGAAGGGAAGGAGCGTTTGGGGCGTTCTACGGAGTAAGGCAAAAACTTTTTGTACGGAATGGCGTGTAACACAAATTAAACGGAAGTGACGAAGTGAACAACGTTGAAAGCCTCAAAAATGGTGGTACCTTGTGCTGCTTTCGGTTGTACCAATCGGCAACCCTGATAGTAATATACAGTTCCACCAGTAAGTTAACATGCTTGACCTAGATTTATGCAACTGGCATCTGCAAGTACTGTACCGGCAACCTGTGACTAAGTTAGGCTTGTTATTTGTAAGCAATGTCTGTCTGTCTGTCTGTCTGTCTGTCTGCTACTGCCTTTTCTGACAGCATATAGCCTACTGACGTAGCATATACTTCGTACAAATTTCATAAGCTTTGACTGTGAATAAAATGTCTAGTAACAAAGAAATATGGGCATAATACTGTCAATCACATGAGAAAAGGATGGTAGTTACGCCTGCTAGGGCTTATTCTTAACATTTGTCTGGATTCGCATAGTCCTACAGTTAGGGGCCAGGCTAACGGTAGGCCTAAATCTGTTAGCATAGGCCTGGCCTAGGAGTAACTGATGTGTTACTGTTAGCAAACGTGTAAGTGTAACATTCTTTTTTATTTCTAATCATAAAGCCTAAACAGCTGACAAAGGCTAGACTTTAGATCGAGACCTAAACATCCAAACTAGTAGTAGCCTAGCTAGTAGTATAGGATGGAGATGGGCAGCTTTGAAAAGCAAAGGAAAACAAGTGGACAAAGTATCAATGGAGAATTTTGTTGGAAAGTCCTTATCAAGGAATGAAAGTCTTTCTTGAAAGTCTTGAAACTTAACATTGGGACTTAGAATGTGCTTTTAGAAGTGGCCTTCATCCTTGGTCTTTGTGAATCAGAGTTATGTAGCATTGCCGTAGAGCATATAATCTTAAATGGTGTCTAAACGCCCGCTTGTATTGCATCACTGCTATGCCCTACACATTCACCTGTACCTTGGATGAAGTGTGAATAAAAAAAATTTCTCATTCTTCTTTGTTTCCTCTGAGCTGCATTACATGTAAAACCTGTAGGTAGACCCAAACTATGTACGCTACGTACAGAACGTACATCCACCGTATCAGCACCAATGTGTTCAAACTCTTCAATTCCAGCCAAGACAGTCATAACACATGTGCGAACTCCAGAACTATTACAATGTGGAACAGCCTCTCCATACAGTACTACATAGACATTACACAGCCTCTTCACAATTCCCAATATTTCTGTATAAAAGTGAACACAACATGGCTAGTGGGCCTACGTGCCTTTCGTATTGTCTGGTCTGCATTTGGATCAACAATTTGAGACAGAGGGAATGACCTGTATCTTGTACAGACACAACAAGAATGCCATGTGTGTCGAAGGGACACTTTCATTTCTGAAACCCATAGCTACTGCTACAACTGGATTTTCCTAGCAGCAGCTTTAAGTATGTTACTTGATTTTAGTAGTAACTTATTGCCCATGTTTACAAGCACTGCACTGTCCTTATGAAAGGCACAGATTGCTTGGTAGCCTGCTTGCAACTATATAACTTTACTGCATTTTTGTTTTATGGCATTCACATTTCCTTCTGCTTTATAGTGTGTGCATAGTTGCTGTGCCGTCATTCCAGTTTATTTATACCTCTGTATGTCCCACGCAAACTCCCAAACTATAGTACAGTACTACCACTTTCCTGTTCTTCTTATCACATTTGATTCACCAATATCACTGTCCCTGAAATTTTCGACACATGCTTGTCCTTTTTGGTCGTGTGCGTATGGCCGAATGATACAGTGCTAAGCCCTTCGACCCAACCACCCGTACTAGTCAACGATGGTTTTTTTCACAGACCTACAGCCGTGCCGTGGGGTTGCTCCCGGCTGCCGGTAACTGGTACATCGATTCAAGCACTCTACGGGCAGAAGTGTCTGCAGTCATAGAAAACGAAATCCAACAGAAGATTGGGGGCAGTGTTGTCAGTCAGGAGGACTACAGACATCTCCTCGAGCAGAGCTTATCTAGGTTCTACTCTTGCTGCCTGGAGTACCAAAGAGTAAGTACCATGAAACGAAACCGAATTGAAAAATATTTGAGGATTCATGAGGAGAGTGTCTTCTTGTTTTGTGGGGGGGGGGGGGGTGGTCTGCATGGTTGGAAAGAATGTTTGAGTGGCTTTAAACTGGGTTCAGTACTTTTGGTATTGTATCGGCTCTGTTGAAAATGGCAGTGTTAGCACTAAGTAACAAGGTAGTGTCAGTGCTGTTGATGAAGTGATGGAGGTAGTGTGCCGGTGCTGTTGATGAAGGTTGTGTGTCAGCACTGTTGATGAAGGCAGTGTCAACACAAAGGTATTGTCAGCGTTGTTGATGAATTCAGTGTCAGCAATGTTGATGAAGATAGTGTCAGTGCTGTGGGTGAACTCAGTGTGTCAGTGATGTTGATGAAGGTAGTGTGCCAGCACTGTTGATGAAGGTAGTGTGCCAGCACTGTTGATGAAGGTAGTGTGTCAGTGCTGTTGATGAAGGTAGTGTGTCAGCACTGTTGATGAAGATAGTGTCAGCACTGTTGATGAATTCAGTGTCAGTGCTGTTGATGAAGTTAGTGTGCCAGCCCTGTTGATGAAGGTAATGTTAGTACTGTTAAGAAAGGTTAACTTATATTGTACTAGAACAGGTTGTCAATTCTGCTGCAGGTAAGAAGGTGGTAAATTTCAAAGAGAGTGCCCTGTGATGTCAGAGAGTGTGTTCTGTGGTGTTGTTTCATGGTGTTAGAGAGGATGAGTGCAGTGTTCATAACAACAGTTAATGTTTTAGTGGTTTCGACTATGATAGCTTTCGTGACGTGCAAGGAAGGAACAGCAGTCGAGAGGGAAATGCTCAGGAAAACAACTTGAATGTGATTGAACGCATCATGAAGCTAATTTCCAAAACGTCTAATTCGCAACAACATACTGCTTCGTTCATGGTAACTCGCACTGTCAATGAAATTAACCGGATATGATTCGTTGGTGTATCTACCATAGAGAAAGAAATAATATGTGAAAAACAATATGATAATGTACTGAGTTGTCATACTCAATTTGAGACTGAAAGAAAAAAGAAAAAAAGTGCATACAAATTGTAAATTTAGGCCACTGCGAATGACCCAGTTGGAATTTCACTGATTTTTCTTTTCATTGTCAGGTAGCGGAGAAGCCAGGTGGGGTCGTATTAGACGCAGCCACAGGCGTGACCTACATCATCAAAAAGGTGAGTAGAGTGAATGCATCATCGTTATCATCACCCCATGATCTCATTCAAAGCGTAAAATTTGATTGGTGGCTCAATGTTGTCTGTTCCCTCCATCCCCAGGATGCGGTCTCCGTCCTCACACCCTCGGACCAGGTCATCGATATGTCCGACGGCAGCAGGGCCGAGGACCTGTGCGAGAATGGATGGATCCAAGAGGATGGTGAGTGGATGGCATTTGTAATGTTTGGAAAAAAAAAAATTACTGGTAGACTACTAAATTCTGCAATCACTCTTATGCAGGCATGAAAAGAAAAAAAGAAGCTGGGTTGTACTTCTTCGGCGAAATCCGTTGGTTGTTTATAGAACATGTCACCGGCAATGCTTCTGCTTCTCATTTTAAAACATGAATTTGTGGCATTTCACCTTGATGCAGGTATGAATTATCATCTTCACCGTCTGAACAACATGGATATGTTCACCTCATAGGTGTAGACCACCTGCAACCCTCTCCATTTTTTTTTTTTTTTTTGCTAATTAGAAGATTCCTTCTATCATCTGCAATTTGTTTCCCTGACCAACGATACTGACGGAGACTTGGAAAGTTCATTGTTTCGACAGTTTGAAATTTAGTAAAACCAATATACCAGAGTGCATTAAAATCAGATATCAACAAATAACAGCCCTCTGAGTTGTAATAATAAGTATCTTTATTGCTTGGCATGTCCTGCCTGTACTATTCGTAGGTGGCTTGACTGGGTTGTATGCTGTTCTTGTTGAGTGTTGTGTGTTCTGCCGGCAGTAATGTGACCATTGTGAGTGTTGTGTGCTGTTATATGTGCTGTTAGTGTATCTCTGCTGCCAAGTGGACCATACTGTTTAGTAGTGTCGTGCTTGCTGCGCATGTTTTTTTCATGTTGTTAAGTGGTGTGATCTGTTTTGTGTGCTATATATGTTTTATGGTGTCAGCGTAGTATGCTGCTCTGTATCCTGTTGGTGTTGTGTGTTGTTTGTTTTGTTTGCTGTCTTGTCTGTCATAACTATTTCTACTATTTTTATCTGGTTTGTGGTGTGCTCTCCTCGTGTGTACTGGTAATGCGGTGTGCTGTATTGTCATGCTTTAGTATAGCGTACTGTTGTGTGCATTGTACTTTGTTAGTGTTAAATGAGCTGTTAAATTTGTGAAGAGTTGATATCTTTGCTCCATATTTGTTATGCGTTGCCTTTAGTCTTGCATACTGTGGTTAGTGCTGTGCACTACAGTAAAACACTGTTTATCCAGACCCTGTTTCACTTTATTAATAAGTGCATGCTACACCCGGGAGAGCAAATTAATGATGGACTTGAAACCTCGGGTATCCGGACTTTTCCATTATCCGAACAACGTTTGGTCCCGACGTGTTGGCATGAACAGAGTTTTAATGCAGTTGGTGTTGGTTAGCTTTGGTGTGTTGGTTAGTGTTGGGTCACCCTTCTTGATGCTCCTAAAGCCAATGTAAATAAATCTTCTGTTTAGCGTAATGTGAAAGTGTGCAAGTCTCTGATTGTTTGCTTCTCCTAAAAATGCAAAACGTCCATTGTCAGTTAAAGTATTCAAAACTTTGCATATCCCTCAGTCAGTGTAATATCTGTAAAATAGCAAAAAGTGATGATATCGTAAAGGCCATCTACTTTCAGAAACTTGAACCAGAGGAAGCTCAATAGTCACTTCATCTGATTTGAAGGAGTGACCGTGGGATTCCACGTCCAGCTTAAAGTTGGCAATGTTATGTATTTGGTACAAATGTTTTTTCATAGACTTTTTGTCTCATTTTCCATGGACATCTGCAGATACAGTTCTGGTACACGACATCTGGCAGCTGTATGACTGCATCAAGAAACTGCGAGAGGTCACACCCGACAGCTTTTACGAGGACGTCATCACGAGTGAAGAGATGGTTCAATCTGCAGCGGGGAACATCGCCTCAGAGGTCATCAGCAGGTATGTGTAGATGAATGTTGTATTTAAATGGAAAGCATGTGTGGAGATGGATAATGATCATCTAAAAACCACCCCAGATGTACTCTCTCCACCCTCCCCCCTCCCTATGGTTTCAGAATCAACTAATCTAAATCGATGAGACAGTGAAGTTAATGCATCCTTCGATGAGCAGAAGCTACATCTACTAGCATCTACTGGACCTCAGTGAAAGAGGTCCAGTAGATGCTAGTAAGCAGCCAGTTTCAGGGGCAACTAGCCGGACGATTTTCGAAACTTATCAAGCAATATTTGCGACTGGATAAGTAGCAGCTGGAACTGTAAGCCAGGACCAAAAAAACAAGACTGTCTAGTACACTGTAGTGAAAACATGCTAAATCAAAGTAACACATAACAACTGCAGCTGTATTTGGTTAGAAATTTGGCTCAAAAATGCAACTATTTGCAGCTACAGTACAACCAAGCAGCACCAGATGTGATGAAAGTGTAGTGTAGTCCACAATTGGTGGGACACACGAGCAGTTGACCTCACATTATTTGAAGTGATGGACATAAATTGCAGGTTGACCCTAACCTCGGTTAGATCTAAGTCTAAACTGGATCGTGAGCAGCAGCTTGATCTAACAAGCATGGAACATGACAACCAAATAATTTATTATCAGTTGAACGTAGCAGCCGGTTTACCTGATGTACGTTGCAAATAATTAAACAATATAATTTCATGGTAGGACCTGATAACCAAAGAACCTAGTATCAGCCGAAACATAGCAGCAGGTAGACATGATATAGCATATAATCAAACAATAATTTCATTGTAGGACCTGATAAACAAAAGAAATAGTATCAGCTGAACTTAGCAGTAGGTGGACATGATATAGCAAATAATGAAGCAGTAGTTACATGGTAGGACCTGCTAACAAAAGAACTTAGTATCAGCTGAACATAGCAGCAGGTGGACCTGATATAGCAACTAATCAAACAATAGGCACATGGTAGGACCTAATAACCAAAGAACCTAGTATCATCTGAACATAGCAGTAGGTAAACGTGATACAGCAACTAATCAAATAATAACTACATGGTAGGACCTGATAACCAAAGAACCTAGTATCAGCTGAGCATAGCAGTAGGTAGACCTGTTATTGTAATTAATGAAACAATAAGTATGTTGCAGGACCTGATAACCAAAATAACTAGTATCAGTTGAACATAGCAGCAAGTGGACCTGATATAGCAGTAGCAGTAGTTACATGGTAGGACCTGCTAACAAAAGAACTTAGTATCAGCTGAACATAGCAGCAGGTGGACCTGATATAGCAACTAATCAAACAATAGGCACATGGTAGGACCTAATAACCAAAGAACCTAGTATCATCTGAACATAGCAGTAGGTAAACGTGATACATCAACTAATCAAATAATAACTACATGGTAGGACCTGATAACCAAAGAACCTAGTATCAGCTGAGCATAGCAATAGGTAGACCTGTTATTGCAATTAATGAAACAATAAGTATGTTGCAGGACCTGATAACCAAAAGAACTAGTATCAGTTGAACATAGCAGCAAGTGGACCTGATATAGCAACTAATCAAACACTAATTACATGGGTTACTGGAAGGACCTGATAACCAAAGGACCTAGTATCAGCTGAACATAGCAGCAGGTGGATGTGATATAGCAACTAATCAAGCAATAGTTACATGGTAGGACCTGATAACCAAAAAACCTAGTATCAACTGAACTTAGCAATTGATGGTTGCTGGCAGCAACTGGACCTTTAACTGCAGCCTACTTGTTAGAAATCTCACAACAGGTGGACTTCATATAAGTAGTGCATTCAGTTTGATGGACCTTCTATCAACAGCAGCTGGACCAAACACAAACAGAAACCCAGCAAATGGGCCTTGCATCTTTTAGGAAACTAAATGATGATTGAGACTAAAACAGTTTTTCATTGTAAGGTAGTTTCGTAAACTGGAAATTATACAGCAGAAGCTATTGCTAGTTTGACACTGCATCAGCAGGACATACAACTGCTAGACTGAACTAGTTTTAGATGACTTTTTAACACCGGAACTCGTGATAGCAGAGTATGGAAAAGTTAGACCTCGTAAAACTGCTAAGCCCAGTCACAAGGGGACCTGAATGTCATTGTACCATCTGATATCTGAAAAGATGTTTGCAAAACCTTAGACAAGTTGGACCTAGTGAATGCTGGACCTAACAACAGATGAACCTAGTAGTTACTGTATGTAATGGGAAGTGAACTCTGGTAGTGAACCGCTGGTGGACCTTTCAGCAGAGTTATTTGGTAGATAATTATAGAAATGGCCATGGTCAGATACATTCTGATGGAAAAGCAATTGAATTTATTGGCAGCAATAAGGAAGATGAGAATCAAAGAGTCTCTCAGATTCAGTCAGTCAGTCAGTCAGTCAGTCAGTCAGTCAGTCAGTCAGTCAGTCAGTCAGTCAGTCAGTCAGTCAGTCAGTCATCCAGTAGTCAAAAATGCTCTACATTGCAGACACTATTGCCGTAGGTTAGAATTTCTGGCCTAACAAGCTCGGCAATTTTGTTTCTCAAATACCTTTTCATATTTTCAGCCCTGATGTGAACGACTTAGTTTTATCTCTGCAAACCCTACACAAACCAAGCAAAGCACTGAAGACACTCCTGGAAACGTTGGACTTGGCCGAGGGCAAACCGGACGGACTTTTGCCCAATGACGGTAAGAAAACCAAGTCTGGTGTAGAAGGGTCAATGTCAAACATAAGCCTCACGCAGGGAAACTGTTGGGTTCTCCACACCGTCTTGTTTTCATTATCACTGAGTATGTATTTAGAGCACTTTGTCTCAGTGTGTGGGTCAAAAATATGGAGTAGAAGGTGGCAGCTGGAGTAGCAGCTTCTTTGGGCAAGCTCATAAGGACATATATAAACCTTAACACTTAGAACTTATACAATTAAGCAACATAGGGGGCAAAACAAGTCTAATGTGATGCATAGTTAAGAGGGCTGAAAACTTGATTTTGTTTGCAGTATCGGTGGATTGTGTTGCTGTATCCGAGAATTATCGACAAATCAGGGGAATAATTGAGGGTTGGAAAATTTCCATGTCAGTGTTCAGGGTTTCTTCCATATTTCATGGCAAAATCAGAAGTTAATACTGTGCTGCTAGCACGACAACTGCTACCCAATATAGTTCCATTTGTGTAGCACCTGTCCCATTTTGTTTAGCCAAATGAGATAACGGAAATAAAAAATGCCACTGAAAATATCAGTGAATATTGTCTTGTGACTTATTTTGTGGAAATTCTTTCATCCTTTTTCAAGACTAGTGATCAGAAAGGTCTGTCACTGTTGTCACGAGAGTTGGGTCTTCAGCTGGCACGATTGTGTTTGTTGCATGCCATATCTTTGTCTTTATTGTCTGCCAGATTTCGTATATTCATCGGTACCGGACACCAGGTTATCTGGCGCCATCAGCACCAGGATGCTGGCCGCAGGTTTCGCCTCCATGGCCGTCTACCGGTTCCATTTCATGGCCGATCTGCTCCTTCTGGAGTGTGTCATGGACAAGCTGGTGATAAGGGTAAACGATGGAATTAATGAACAAGATACAAGATTTTTAGTCATATGGTTTACCTCTGATACCAGATGTTTTAGAAATTGTGCCGTGTGAAGTAATCCTAAAAAGGATTTCACGTTTTTTGGGCAAAAATACCATCAGTTGGATTGGACTGTTGTATGGACAGTCGATGAATGAAACAAAGATGTAATGAAGTTGAAATGCCTCTGGTTTCTGGCCAGAAATTGTGTCAGTTTGTGTCACCTGCTGCTCATGAATAACTTTGTAAAATACTGGCTGCACTAACAGTAATGAACTCTTATGTGGTGAGGAAAACACTCTTTAGATCTAGACTGGTTTCCAGTCAGAAGTTTGGTCACTGTCACATTACGGCTATTTGTCTTAACCGATGGCATCTTGTGGCTGTCGTAGTGACAGTTCAGGGGAGGGGCAGGCAGTCTTTCGAAGCGAGGAATCTTTTTAACGATGCTGCTGTTTTCTCCCAGGAGCTGCAAGCACTGGTTAATGTTTCACTGATGTTATCATTCGTTGTAAGTAACCTGCTTCAAAGATGGGAGTCACATAGTATGACCGTAAGCACACGCAAAGGGATATAGAAGTCGTAGGTGTCACATGCTGCAGAATTGTGACGGTGTGTCTGCATACCTGAAAATCTGGAAAATGTGTCACACGGTGCAGAGAGGCGTCACTGATAATGTATGTGTGTAAAATTATTCACAGAATTAGAAGCATTGTTCAGATGTTTTAGCAAACTCCCAAAAACCAACACTTGAGACAGCCTCCTTCTCCATAATTCGTAACACTGGCAGGATGGCATAAAGGTTGCTCAATGTCTGTTTAGACTTTTCAACCCCGAATGATAGTTCAAGAGGCGGTACCGTTTGTACCAACAGTAACGTATCACTGCACAGATATCTTGTATTCTTGTGACGAACATTTCCGGTCTTTAATTATTTGATTCTCAGCTCTCTGGCGACAGACAGTTACAATGGCAGCTACAGGAGAATCTTATTCCTGAAACAGCCAAATTGATGGAAGCTTATTTGAGCCTCCACAGATTCAGCCAATGGGAAGCCACCCCTGTGGAGACAGGATCAATGTAAGTCAGTTTTTTAACAATATGGAACTCGCAGTCAGTTGGTCAGTCAGGCTGTGTGTATGTCTGAGCCATCTACAAGCATAAGTCAGTCTTTCTCTCAATTGAGATGTCTATCAGCCAGCAGCAAATATTCTTCTTCAGACCTTCGGTGACATTTCCATCAAAGACGGTCAGAGGACATGTGTCTCTGTCGGTGGGTGGGTCGGCCTGGTGGGTGGGTTGGTCTGCGGGGCAGTCGTTTGTCCGGTCTGTCAGTAGGTCAGTCAGTCAGTTACATTTCCACCAATGACAGAAAATTTCCATCAATGACAGTTAAAGGTATGAGGTCTGTTTCAGTCTGTCATGCAGTGGTTACCCAGTCATCTATTTGTCAGTCATTACTGAGTATGGTTTGAGTCACTCAGTCACCTAGTAGTCAGTCACTTAAAGTCAGTCACTCAATCATGCTGTAGTCAGTCACTTGAAGTCAGTCACTCAGTCACCTAGTAGTCAGTCACTTGAAGTCAGTCACTCAGTCAGCCATCATACGTCAGTAATAGGAGTTTTTGCTGCAGACACCATCAAAACAACTCCCATCTTTGCGATGTTTTAAACCTCACAGAGAATCCAGCATACGCCAAATGGCAGCCTTGGAAATATCTGACTTGAATTTGGAAGAGCCCACCAGACCAAATGCCGGCGAACCCGGTAGTATACCAAATCCAACCGTTTTGGAGCTGTTTATTGCTGGTTCTGGAGGACTGTACATGAGGGCCATTCTTGGTCAAGGGACAGGACAACTCCAGGACTGGAATTCCCTGTCGTACCACGCGATCATCACCCTCGCAAAACTCATGTATCCTTCCAACATGACAGTTGAATTATTAAGATAGGAAACATAGTCTCTGGCATATTAGGTATACCGTAGGAAATAGTCAATGGTACGTCTATTCTCTGCTGCTCAATCAATTGAAAAAAAATTGTGCTGATTGTTTCATGATTGGTTGACAATCAGCAAATGGTAAAAAATTGTTTCTCTTATTGTCTTTATATGATATTAATATAATATCAATTTCAATTTTTAAATTTTTTGAAAATTTCAAATCAATCGATATCAATTTTAACAATTCCCAGGCTGTTTCTCAAATGAGAAATTCAGTTGATATGTTTGGACACCCCTACCCCCCTCCCATGACACTTTTTCACTCTTCTCCTGATTTATGACTGTGGCATTTCAAGGAGCTATATTTTAGTTCTTTAGCACTGTATTGTCATAACCAACATTGTCCCTTCAGAAGTCCTAGAATGACAAAAGTTTGTTTACATTTCACTGTTTCATGTCTTTGAGCAGATCTCATTCAGCTCGTGTTTAATGTCAAGATTGCTCATTTTCCTTTAACAACAATTTTATTTAAGGTGGCCTGTTAGTGCCAGCTTCATTTTCCCTGAGTTCCTGATGAACAAGTGCCAGTACACAAACGTTGAAGTAAGTGTTCGGTAGTTTGCTATTTATTCTGTACCCTGACTCTGTACATGGTACTTGGTACTGTCTTTTGCATAAATTTGAACACTAAAAATGGTGCACAAATTATTTTCCTGACTTATTAGATCATCTCACAGTTGATTAGCATTATATTTTTGTTTTCTTTTTGAGTCGTCTACTCATTCTTGCTTAATGCCATGAAGCAACATAACTGACTCAAAACTAGTAAAAAGATTAAAGATATAAAGCAGTTGATGAATGGATCTATGAATCATACAACAAAATGAGATACATATGGACTATGTTGATGATGATGATGATGATGATGATGATGATGATGATGATGATGATGATGATGATGATGATGATGATGATGATGATGATGATGATGATGATGATGATAAAATGATAAAATGATGATGATGATGATGATGATGATGATGATGATGATGATGATGATGATGATGATGATGATGATGATGATGATGATGATCATGATCATGATCATGATCATGATCATGATGATCATGATCATGATCATGATGATCATGATGATCATGATCATGATGAGGATCATGAGGATAAGGATGATTAATGATGAGGATGTTGTGATGTTGAGGAGGAGGATGATGATGAGCATGTCGTTGAGCATGTTGCTGATAATGATGATGGTGATGAGGAGGAGGATGATGATGAGGAGGAGGATGAGGAGGAGGATGACAATGATGATGATGATGATGATGATGATGATGATGATGATGATGATGATGATGATGATGATGATGATGATGATGATGATGATGATGATGATGATGATGATGATGATGATGATGATGATGATGATGATGATGATGAAGATGATGATGATGATGATGAAGATGATGGTGATGATGATGATGATGAGGAGGATGATGATGGCTATGGGGATAATGATGATTATGGGGATGGTGTTGATAATAATGATGTTGTGATCTCTGCTTTGTCCCTGTGTAGAAATACGTCAACTTGCTGGACAAATGGTGCGACTGGAATGCTGCCTCTCGGAGGTTCATCCTGGGTCACAGCTACCTGAACCTAGGAGCTCCAGAAAAAGCTGTTGCTTGCTTTACTCAAGCCGCTCATATGGCGACCAAGGAAGACTTTCTGATGAGCAAGATATTACCAACAGATGAGCTGGAAGGGAAGAGAGAAGATACGGTTTATCATTTAAAGGTAAGCTTTGTAGAGAGAGATGAACAAACAATAAAGGAAATGGTTGGTAGTACGAAATGAGGTGTAAGGTTTAACTTGTCCCTGAGAACCCAAAGGAAAGTTGGATTGGAAAAGTGGAAGTAGTGATTATAGGTTAATAGGTTGTTTTGTTGGGAGAGGTGGAAAGAAATTGATTGTTTGTATGTTTATTCGGTGCTGTGTTACATGGCAAAGTGAGGAATGAAAGAGTGGGTCGGACAATGTTCAAACTGAAATGTATGTAGTCAAATGAATTCATGCCTTGATGTGTTTTTTTTTTTTTATTGGTAGGTGTTCTGCTGTTAGAGTGCCATTCATATTTAACTGATGTCCTAGATAGAGAGGTATTATTTGGCCTGACTTTCTGCCAGAGGCATTGCTTTGCAAAATTGCACAGTAGAGTATTTAAAGTGCTTTTCACAAATACCATGTCTCCTCAAGACCAGCCAAACTGTGGATTGCTAGAGCCTCGTTGAATCTATTTTTTTTTTTCTGTCTTTTATTGGCCCAAAAAATTTGAGCATGTTGAAGAACCATGCATGTTGAGCTATGCAACTTGCCTTTCATATTCTGTCATTCAGTGGTACCATTTATTAAATACTTTTCATTCATCCAGTGATCGCACACAGTTGTATCCACTCAGAATGGTCAGTTCAAGGCCACAACATCTTGAAATGTGTTTAGGTCAGGAGTTGCTCATCTCAGTAAGTTAACAAATTGTGTGTCACGTCTCTTGCAGTAATTTCGTTATTTTTAATATCACTGTACATATCTGACATTCATATCAAACTAATGATGCAACCCATGAAGGTAAAAATAAATAATTCAGAGTGATTTGTTTGTGCCCTTCAAATCCAAGTTTCTTTCTCTTTTAGGTCATTCGTCTTTTGGAGCAGTTTTCTGTCCCGGATCTCGTCGTCGAATATTCGAGGTCCGCTCTCAGCTTCGCCCTGCCCGGAGATAAAAACATCGTAAGTCGATCGGAGATCCGTATCGACTGTTTTTTTGGTTGCTGCTTTTTCCGTTTCCAAATGTGCAGTGCTATCCTGCAATGGCATGCTGTAATTTGACAGCTAAATTACTCACAAGTGAGACTGTGTCATGAAATTGGTCACCGACTGGGTAGAATTGCTAGTCTTCGGTGTTTAGGTTCTGGTGGATCCCATGCCATCTGGTATGTATCAAATGCTACTCACACAGTCTTGTGCAAACTGGTGTGTGTAAGTTCCTTTAGTTGTTTCATACAATATGGAGTGTGCCACAAACACATTGCTTCTGCAATCTGTGTGGATAGCTGTCGCTGTCTCCTACATTCTTGTATCTCACAAATGTCTGGCTTTGAAGAGTCTTGTGTGTAGTGTCTGCCAAATGTTGTGTCCTTTCTACAATCTGGTATTTGGTCAAATTCAATGATTTTTGCCTGAACAGAGAATCAGCTCGGGCAACGAAGTCATTGTGAGCAAGAAACTTCAAGACATGGGTGGGAAATTGAAACAGCAACGTATTCATACATGTCTCTGTTTCTATTTGACTACGACGTTACACAGCGAATGCTACCACAGTCAAGCTTTGATTGGTTATTAATACAAGCAATAGCAAAATCACATACATTGTTTCTTTACCAAATAAGCCAAAATATATAGGATAAATGATGAACTAAAACATAAACCAAAAACAAAAAAATTCTGAAGATGATTTTAATGATGCAATCCTGACACCTGCCTGGGAGGAAGGTTTGAATGTCGATAGCTGAGTCCGAGCTAGAGTGATGCATTCATCGTTGTGACTGTAGATATGTTACAGCGATTGCACCTCTTCGATTGTTTTCTGCAGCCGACTTTATGGACCAAAATATTCAAACATGAGTTGGAGCTTGGTCACGAAGATAAAGCATATGCAGCAATCACAGCAAACCCACACCCTGAAATGTGAGTATCTTTAAATCACCCAGGCTTGCAACATTTGCATTTAACGTTTACTGTATGCTGTCATTTCTAGGAACATGTGTAGTATGCCTTTTTATTTTCAGAATACGCTGTGTACTTGTATGATGTACTCTGTTTTTTTTTGTGACCAGTAGTGTAAATTTATGCTGTAGTACATATTTACAGTTACGATGTCAGTTAATATGCTCTAACTTGCTTATATGCAGTTTGTATTCATATGCTGTGTTCTGTGTCTAGAATGTGACAAATATTGTAGGCCCACATTTGTGCTGTAGTATGTATTTACATGTTGTCAGTTACACATTGGCTTGCCGATATATGCTACAGTTTGTATGAATATGCTGTAGTTTGTTTATGTGTGACAAATATTGTTCATGTTCTACTGCTGTATGTGTTTACCTTGTTTGCATATAGAAAATGTAACTTGTATATGTGTGTATGCTGTAGTAAGTGTTTGTGTATGTGATGCATACATGTGCATTCTCTGCTGTAATATGTACTTATGTGGTGCCAGTTATGCTGGAGTTACAATCCAAAGTCCTTCTTCATCAATGATTTCAGTGCATTACAATTTTCCCAACAATCTACTTCCTTCTCCAATAGAGCAAATTTACACATTTACAGGGAAATATTGGCATTTGTTTGCAGGAAAAAAGGTCATAGTTTTAAAAAACAATATTTTGTGGACACAGAATAGAAGATTCAAAATGAAAAATGACCGTGGGCTACTTTCCAAGAATAAGTTTCTCTCCGCAGGCCTTGAGTCTTAGATTTTCCAGGTGTGCTACAAATCGCACTTCTCATGAAATTCAGGAATGTGGTAGGTGTGCTGCTTTGTAAAACTTTCATTGATTGCCTTTGTTCCCAATTTTTCGTAGGTGTGCAAAAACTCGCACTTTTCATAGTGATTTGATGCAAGTGATGGTGTGCGATCGCACTCACGCGCCTCGGAATTCGAAGCCTGTCTCTGATGGAAATTCAGCTATTTGTAGCTCAATAAGTCGTTGACCCAATCTTTCAAAACTTGAAACGATGCATCTTCCATGACTCATCTCGTGCTTGTTTTGAGGAGATGAAGCTCCTGTAGATGTTAACCGATGTCCCGAGGAAGTTATGCTCAGCAGACATGCAAAAAGAGGCAACTGGCGGCAGTGTCGTTGTTTCCTTGACAATTCACTCTGAAACACACCAGGGTCATCCACGTGTATTGCATGATATAAAAATAAATCCTGAGGAATGTTTGTGAATGATTTCTTCTTATCTAGTTCCATATTTAATTGAAGGAAGTATTGATCGTAAAACAAAAGAGACAATCCGATAAATCAAGCCATGCATTGTTTGTGATGGACGATCTATTGATGAATCGGTCTTTACCTTTCCTCAGACGCCGTGACTGCCTACGTCAGTTTGTGGTAGTGCTATGTGATAGAGGCCTCTGCAAGGACCTGGTGCAGTTACCCTACGTGGACCTTCACGATGAGGTACGGCTTTTTCTTTTCATTTTACCGAAAGCGGCGTCGTCCATATTTCTTACGATTTGTGGAGGAGACTGGCCACTTTTTCCATGTTATTAGTGACTGTGACATGGTCAACCGTGTGGAGGGTTAATGCTACGTAACTTCTGTATGTTTCTTCGAAAGAATTGTTTTGATAATCCTCAATACACTTTCACAAACAAGAACTAATCAGCAATGATCAGATGAGGGCAGCATTTCTTGTCAAAATAGCATCCACTTGGTCCACAACCACGTTGAAATAGTAACACATTTTCACGATAAACAATGTTCGATACAGCCTCATGCATGATGCTTAGGCGCAGCATGATGGCGTTTCCAGTTCCACAGTGGTTTTGCTCACTTTTATCTCTATGCAACATCCACATCACAGACTCGGTCGGATGTTTAAAACTGTTCGTGGTTCCAAACGCCCTGCATCTGTAGTTTCAAGAAAACTTGTACAGTAGCTGACTGAAAGTTGTGATATTATGTTTCCTATCATGAATCATTTTAAGAGAATATTTTGAAGATTGTCTGGCCTACTCTTTCATTACTTGTTCTGCCAAAGCACCAATTAAACACTGAGACAAATAACTTCCTCCAGTTTGTAACCTTTAATCTCTCGTCATTACCACCTTGACAACGTTGGATGATTTCACTGGTTAATAGCGTACTTTTGAATAATTCTCAGATGGTTGCTATCTTAGAAGAAAGAGCCAGGTCTGTGGATCTCCAGAGGAATGGCTACTACCACCTGCTCTACTCGTTCCACATTCACCGTGGCAACTACAGAAAAGGTAAAAGTTTCTGTCAACTTGATAATGCCTGATTGCCATGACGATGGGTAAATGCATCAAAGTGTAAAGGGTCTGTTAGTCTGCTTGGGCCACTAGTTGACAGTCCCGCATCTCACTTGTTTGTCATTTTGACGATCTCCTTCTCTCTGCTGATTTTCAGCGAGTGCTTTAGTACTTGCAGCTAAGTACTGTCCAAATCTGATGCATGTCCAAGGCTACTGTTGGACACTGTAGGGGGGCCTAACCCTGCGGGGACGATGTCACAGGAGACGTATCTCCTTGTGGTGTGTTCCATCAAAAAAGTGGCTCCACTTATGCACTGAGCAGCTTCTTTCCTGAAACAGGTTGTATATTCCCTAAGGCATGATTACATGGAGAGATGACATAAAAATAAATAGAAATGCAGGGGAGTCAGTTAGTTTGCAAAATTTGGATAGCAGGTTGTCAGGTTTGGGGGATGTAGGCCTATTTTGTCACAAAATCAGTGAAAGCTTCAATGTTGTATGTACAAAAGCTTCTACAAAATTTTCCATTTGTGTATCATTTTGACCATTTTTGTCTAGCAAATGAGATGGATAAATTATCCCCTGGAACTGCACTTTAGTTGTTGGCAAGGCAGCATCATAACAGAAATTGTGTAATGCAGCAAAATAAAGACAGCAAAAGCATTTTCCAGAAGTTTCCACAGAAGTTTGTATGTTTTGTATGTAAGTCATCAAAACAAAAAGGTTTTATGTGAAGATTTCTAACTGGGCTATACAGTTTTAAATGACTGAAAAGTTGAGGAAAATGTGCATCATTGCAACAATGTGACGGACAGGGTTACCATTATCACGGTAGGAAGAAATTTGAAATTCTTGAAGTTACAATTCTGTTACTTCTCAGACTTTGCACAATTCGTCTTCATGTTGTTGCTCTACAGTTTATTAACTCTTCATTTTGGAAAGAAATGTTTCAGTTTACTAAAAGATGATACCTCATGATACCTCATGCCGATACAAGAGGGTATACCTCATACCGATTTAAGAGGTGATACCTCATGCCAATGCAAGAGGTGATACCTCAGTGCCGATGCAAGAGGTGATGCCTCATACTGATGCAAGAGGTGATACCTCATACCGATACAAGAGGTGATACCTCATCGTCGAGGTGTTGTTTATATATACAAACCTGTAGGTTTGTATATTCATCGTTATTTTTATCGTTGCAGCCGCTAGTGCCATGTATGAGCATGCCTCTAGGCTAGGCGTGGAACTCCCAGGCATCGACAGCTTGCAAAGGCAATGCGACTGTTACCTCGCCACTATCAACACGCTGCGGATTGTGGATCCCAAGTACCAGTGGATGGTCAAACCTGTGGCAGTTGTCATACAACCTGTAAGTATGCCCTTTGGTTATTAATATCAAACATTTTATAGTTTGTTTTATCCCCCAAACTAGTGCACTGATAATCCTGTGATTGACATCGTGCCAGTAGTGACTGAAATCATTCAATAAGATGGTATTCCCATTGCTTAAGCAATTATTATCAACATTTGACAGAATGTTGGTCCCATACTGAGTGGTCTCGGTAATCCTGTGAGTGCAATTGTATCAGCAACTGACATAATAATCATCATCATCATCGTCATCATCAACTTTTTGCAGACTGTCCATCTGATGTAAACAAAAAAAAATGGACTGTTACACCAATGGCTTTCATTGTTTCTCTTGTAATTATTGTCACATTGTCAACTCTGTAAGATCTGTCAATCTGTGAATAACATTGTCACACTTTTTGCTGTCATTCTATTCTACAGAATCATAATTTGATCTAAACTTACTGGTACACACTGTTAGAAAAGTTCCCTTGCTGGTACCAACAGTCCGCAGATTGTCGATCCGATGATCTGGACAAACTCAAAATTCAAATCCGAAATGGAGAACACACCAGAGCTTTCTTGCCGATATCGGCAGACCGCGAATCGTCGATCATTGAATTCGACATAATCCATTTCAAAGTGAAATGCAGAAGCACTCTGATAAATGATACTGTATCTTTTCCCCAGTAAGAACAGTCTGCAAAATTCCTATCCTTAATTTGAGGATAAGCAGATTGCAAACTGAAGTGGTTAGTGTCGCCAGTTTCAACAGTCTGCAAAAGAACTGGTGCTTTAGTCATCCAAGAATGGTACCAGTAATCCAAATATTCCTAGTGGCCACCCACTATGAACGGGGTTACCATGATGAAAAAGTTTTAACCACAGTCAGAGTTAGGTTATAATATCACCACAAAATCACTGCTTTTACATATCATATGCTGATTAAGCTGCCCCTATGAGAGGAAAAAGACCGGGGTGAAAATTACTCATACTGTAATCAACCATTGCAGGTGACTTTGCGGTTGGGAGTTGAGGTATTACCCCAAGGCTAGAACAGTTCTTGTTTTCCTGAGTTATGAGGAGCTATAGTCTTGAAGAGTGTTCAAAATTTGAGGGAGTTGTCTCTGGATATTTTCTCCACTGTCAGCGGCCATTCCATGGCCATGTCTTTCTTGAATGTGCTAAATGAAAGGGTGAATTGTTTTTACCCTAAAATTTCACCGTTTTTTTTTTTTTAACAAAAGGTGGTGAAAGTGTTCATGGTGACCTCAGTACAAACTTTGGTATTTTCTGACACTATATCGTGCTGCAATTCTCCATAATTTCAGAAAACAGAGGACATGGTCGGTGCCTTCTCCCAAGAGAGATTACGATGGCGAATTCAGAGACAGTTCCGGGTAAGTAGTATCGTTAGCATCCGCTTAGGACCTGTGATAGCCAAAGAACCAATCCACAGTATTTCTGATTTGGCTAGCTTTATGTCTCATCGAGATGCAGACCTGTCTATTGTGACATTGCATAGCAAGTTGATCAATTGGAAACTTCCCTGGAAGACTTCAAAATGATAAAGATAAAACCAACAAGAAAGAACAAGTGGCAGGGATGTTCTACGATAGTGGACATGGCATGGTCATGCCCAAGTTAAAGTTTTTAGCATCATGTGAGTCCATGGTCATAGTCCTCATATCGTCTCATCCAAAGTCAAAAATCCTCTAGAACATGGATTCATTCATGCTCAAAGTCCTTCTCGCGTGCATGGCCAAATCCATAGTAAAGTGCCCTTTAGTATGGTTTGGTTCCTGCTCAAGATGTTACTTGCGAGTAGTAGTTTGAATCCATAATCAATGTCCCCAAGGATATGGATTGACACATGTTTTTCATTAGAATTGACTGATCCATAATCCAAACCCCCTCCCTAATATTTTTTGTCATCCATGTTCGAGATACTTTTGATCTGAAATGCATCCTTCACCTTTCTTCTCTCTTTATCCCATCGATCTTCTCATCCTCCCTGTGTCTCTTCTCTTGCCCTCCTCTCTCCAAAACAGTCACATCGCAGAGTGGTTAAGGTGCTGGAACTGTCAGACATAGAGAAGGAATACCTCCTGGTCTCGGTAAGATGGAGGCTCGCGAGATTCGATCCTGAGTACTGATCTTCGTCTCAGGTAAGAAGGGAAAAAAATAACTTTTACAAGAATTCTTTGTGATAGGTTGTAAATGGTTTTTCATCAATTGTGATATTGTAATCAATTTATAGTCTCACCTCAAAATATAGTAAGGATGAAAGAAACAAAAATTAACAGAATGCCCTTGATGATGCCTTGCATATATGAGCTGACCAGTATGCAAGTAATCTGTTTAACTAAAAATTCTGCTTAATGTTCTCTACATGCTGTGACTCTAAAAGTCAACGTCACTAGCAATTTTGCCCTTCCTTTTTCTTTCTTCTCTCCTTTGTTGAATGCCCTTTGTTGAATTGTAGTTTGCCACACATACCAAAAAAAAGAAAAGCAAAAAAAATTGTGTTGGAGACAGTCAGAAAATGTAATGTACCTTTAAAACCAATGTGCAAGATTAAAGTATGGTTCTTTACTGACATCCAAGCTTTCTGAACTTGTTGACTTGCTTTCTTTCAATTCACAGTATTGTTTGAAAACGTAGCAGTTAAATCCTACAAATGCATGTGTAGACCGAGAATGTGTATGACACTTGTCACTTAGAAAAGGTAAAGGCTGAAGATTGGTCTAATATCGATCGTTATGAATTCTTTAAGGCTGTCTGAGCTATTGTAGTAGTACTTGTATATAGCCAAATGAATTTCCTAAAGACTCTTTGAGCTGTTGCAGTAGTACTTGTATATAGCCAAATGAACTCTTAAAGGCTATTTTAGCTGTTAAAGGCTATTTTAGCTGTGGTAGTAGTACATGTATATAGCCAAATGGATTCTTGAAGACCTATTTGATCTGTTATAGTAGTACTTGTTTATACAGTAGCCAAATGCAGTTGCATTTGATAGGATATGTGAAAAAGTTTTTTAGTTGCAACATGTTACATTGACTTTTGTCCTTGATCTTGCTGGATATGATAGCAATGATTAGCGTAGTTTCCAGTGATTACAATGATCAGCGTAGTTTCCAATGATAGCAATGATCAGCGTAGTTTCCAATGGGCCATTTTGCAAATATCGAGAGCTTTGAATGTTTGAGACTCAAGAAGTTAGAATAGAAGCACTTTTGGTTGATATTTATGTGAAATTGTATCACATGGAGTAAAGACACTTTGAAGTGGCAAATGAAATACCATACAGACTTCAGCCATCATGTCTAAGGAATTGTCCAAGCTGTGAATGATTTTCACCTAGTTGCCTGGAGGACTGTGTGTGGTTGTGAAAACTCTAAGGCATCTGTTTGTTCAACCTAGCGATACTCAAAATTGCAGAAAAGGTGAGGGGTAAATATGATCAGTAAATGTGAGTTTGATTCTGAAGGTAGATATATGTGAAATTTAAGTTTGAACAGGTTACTCTGAGAGGTAAGTGAGAAGTGGGTATGTGTGAGAGGGAAATGTGAAGGTTAAATATGAGTAGGTAACTGTGAAGGGTAAGTATGAGACTTATGTACAAATGGTAAGTGTGAGGCACAGAATGTGACCCATCCTAACCTCATCCATCTGGAGATGAGTGGTTCCATTCAAACAAGCGTCTTGGAATGCCAAGTTGCTTCCATTCATGTAAGAGCTCTGTGACGTCCCGTCATTTCTCTGGCAGGTACGGCCATGAACGCTGACGAAACCGTTGCCAACCTGGTGAGGGCAGGTCTGTTCGACTGTGCCATCGAAGTCTGCCAAAGCTTCAAGCTTGAGTTGAATCCAGTCTTCGAGAGTCTTGCATCGAAGTAAGTGGCAAAGCAGACTTTTGTTTCTTCGTTACAATGGTAAAGCTCACAGTGGACACATATGGCTCCTAAAGTCAATATCTCACGAAGACAAAATTTGCTCATTTGCTTTTAGGACTGAGGCATTTTCGAAACCGCTTACATGGCGAATCTGCGTAATTCAGTCGCAAACCGTACGCAGGTGAATTTTTTTTTTCGTGAAATACTGACTTTACTTGCATTTATTTGGTTTCCCCAATCATAACAGAACATTCCCAGTGAAATTCCCTTATCAATTATTAATCATTTTGTCATAACATATTAGTTGTAAAAGTGACCTTGCACTTGTAGCAACACAGGTACATAGTCTCCAGCAACTGCTTAGCACGTTTGTGATGCATCAGGAAATAAGCCAAAAAGTGCAGTAAACAAAGACTTTGTGTACACAGAGAAACAAATGTGTTAGACATTAGGTGATATTGGAGTAACTGGCTATTTCACTTTATACAAACCATTGAAATGTGTTTTGTTACATTATGTTCCATTATGTTGTGTTACGTTATGTGGTAAGATGTTACGTTGGAAAACTTAAATTTGTTACTATAAGTGACATGTGATAATGCTGGTATTTGTTAAATAATTCTGACATTTGTTGCTGATAGTAACATACAGTTTCACAGGCCGTCATCAGATACCTCATTCTTCGTTCTTTAATTGATGTAACGTCGTTCTTAAAGCGATTGCATGTGTACTGAAAAACCAGAAAAGTTAGACTATATTTGATCGTAACTTTTTCTTTATTTTTAAATGCACACCCGAAGTTCTACATACACAGACTATGTCTTTCAATGAAGGAAAATGACAGTAACTCCTTTGAAAAGCAACGGGATTGTCATAAAAAACAGTAAAAAACAGAAATGATATCTGAAATTTAACGGTTCTTACTGTTAACGCCTACATAATGAATATGCAACAGCACAAGTCTCACTAGTGTATCAACTACATACCACTCAAGTCGTCGCTCCTTGGTCGGTGTCGGGAATTGTAGTATTTGGTGAAAGGAAGCACTGTATTTACAAATAACCTACGAACTAATCACAACATTGCTGCAGTCAGTGATCCTTAGTTGTTTTGACTAATTGAATATTCAATACTAGTGTACTTCCCATTGGCTTGCTCAAAGAAGCACACCGTTGATTTGAAGGAAAACTGTCAACCACTACATTATCATATTCTACAACTTTTATCGTTATGCTGGAAAAATTTCAAATGATATGGCACAATTAACTTGCTGAGACCTATTTATTTTCCCAGATCGTCTGAATGGTGCAATTGAAAGCCTTATCAAACTTTTGGAGATGTAATTTCAATGTTTTTACTTTTTGCCTATGCACGCAATCACTTTAAGTGACAGGTGTATCTTATTATGACAAAAGATTCGATTGAATCTCACAAGAGTCCCTAAAATCCCATTTATAAACTTTATTTTGTGTTACTTCATTTTTTTTATTTCACTATGCCTTTTCTTCCTCCAACCAGGTGTGTAAGAGTGTCAAGGTCAGGAGCAAACAGCAAAACGTGGCATTGGTTGTCTGCAAACACGCCAGCGAAATTACACTGCCCCAAAGAATCCAGGTACTTTATAGTCTACTTCACTCTACTTCCATTTGGTAGGTGTATCTGCAGGTCTGAAGAGACTTAAAGGGAAATAGGGCATTTAGAATACACCAACATATAAATATATTATAAATAAAAATATCTCTTATCATTGTTAAGCGATTCGGTCTCATCAATAAACATCTACCAACGTCCCATCTCCTCAAAAACATCATGCATGTGATGAGTAACGGAAGATGCATCATTTGAAGTTGGAAAAGTTTGGGTGAACGAATTGGTGTTGAGCAACAAAGAACTGAATTTCTACCTGTCAGAAACTAATTTCTTGAAAAGATGGCCATTGTCTTTCCTTGTTTTGAATAACCTATCATTCTATGTTTACAAACATTGGTTTTAAAAATATGGTTGTTTTCTGTAAAACAAATGCCCTATTTTCCTTTAAGAAGGAAACTGAGGGTTTTTTTTTTATTGCACCATTGTAGAATTGGGCATGCTTTTATAATCATAGCAGTGTATAGGGAAAGCTATGAAAACGTGGTCAAAAAAGTTCAAACAACTATTCACAAATTTGGGTCAACAAAATTGTCACACTCCAGAAGAAAGTCTCTCCTCTATGAATGGAGGGATTAATCGGAAACTAGACAAGTGGCTCGTAATGAAATGTTTGCTATTTTTTCTTCCCTTTTTCCAAATTGATGGTTGAACACGGTCTACTTTTCTTAAAACTTTGTCCACGCCGATCAGATTGTTGTGTATAAGATATTCTTTGTGTCTAAATAAGGCTCTAGGCTGGATGAGTCCATGCAATGCAACTTTACAAGAGAGAGTAAATGTCAGTTAATGGCAGTTACCTTGAACCGACCTAAGAAATCTCTCGTCCGTTTCAGTCGATACAGGATATTTTATATTTGCCAGTTCCATCAACAAGGAAATCTAGCAAATTGAAGAAATTGATCTAGCGACACTCCAGTTATATTGCACTATGCTTATCACTAACAATTTGGATTTTGGCTGGAGAAAAAAAATTTGGCTGGATTTTGGCTGGAAATTGCCCTTCTGATCTTTTTTTGTTCCCTGTATCCCCTTTGAGACATGAATGCTTGCATCACTTATGATTGTTTTTTTTTTTTTTCCCTATCTCTGTATAAATTTTATCTCCTTTGACCTCTGGTATTTTCTACAAAGCAGAAATAGTTATCACATTTCTTTCTTTTTTTTTTCCTAGTCCGGCGGATTTAGCGTGGGACCTTTTGAAAGTCTACCTCACACGACACCATCACCAGGGAGACAGTACCTATTACAGAGTGGTTGTGGCAAAGCTATTGAGCCTGGGCTTCAGCCTCCCTCAGTGGCTCATCAAAAGCATAAAGGTTGGTGTGCAACTTTAGATGATGGTTGTACCTTCATATGTTTGGCTGATTATTGATCTGAATACCTCCACTTATCTCTCCCAAAAGACTTGTTTTTTCTTTTCTTGAATAGTCCTACCTCGATTTTCATTTTATGTTTTCTTGTAGGAGATAGACTGTCCAGCCCTTCTGCGGCTCTACATCTCCTACGACAAGCTGGAAGAGGCCGCTCTCCTGGCCCTGGAACTCATTCAAGCTGTCCGAGGAGAACTAGGAGATGGCTGCCAGGACTTTGGTCTCAAGGTGGGCAACAAAGCTCTTTCAATGTCACTATTACGGCATTAGTCTGTCGAATTGACAAGCAGGGAGGTACTCAAAGTCCTCCCTGGGATTGCTCATTCTGCCGATAAATGATGCCGATAAATGATGCCGATAAATGATGCCGATAAATGATGCCGATAAATGATGCCGATCATCTCCAAGTGATGAAGATCTCACTCTTCGAACTAAATTTCTTTTATCTCACCTTTTTTTTTTTTTTTTGTTTCCGTTTGCGTTTCAGGAACCGCTGCGATCGACCGCTCGGAGCGTTTGGCTTCCATATAGTTCTTTAGATCACATCCTGTTGGCTCTGAAAAACACCACCGATCCTGGATTGTCCGAGGTAATGTGAAAGAGATCGGTTAAAAAACCGTGATTCCATTCTTAGATCGCCATATCCGTTAGCTCTGTCATCACTTACGTGAGATCCGGTTGATCTGTGGATGTTTCTTTTTTTTTTATCGTCTTGAATGATAAACTCGTTGTCTTTGCAGATGTACCAGAAGCTCCATCGCAAGATGGACGAGTACCAGGAGGAAGCCAGACGGGTCTCTGACGAGATGATACAGATGGCTCTGAGGAGGCAGTAGTGGGGTTCTTACCCAGCAACATGTTGAAGAATAGACACTGAGAGAATGGTCATTGAGAAAAGTCATTGAGAAACGGTCGGATCACACTTTGAGTCGTAAAGGTATTTGTACCGCCCCATTTTGGTGGAGGATGCAGGGAAATGTAAACAAAGATATTGACGTAGAGTTCAAAGAGAAGAGATGATGGATGATCTAGACAATCTCAGAGAGGCCGTTCGGCAGCAGGGTGATGATGAAGAGGAAGAAGAGATTGGTTGGTGTAGACCATCACTTCAGACGTTGCTATCGAAGATACGGCAGCACGTCTACGGGAGGAAAAGGTGGCCGTAGGAAGATGTCACAAATGGGTAAGGTGAACAGATGAGACCACGTCTGTGGGAGGAGAAGGGGGCCTTAGGAAGATCTCACAAATGGGTAAGATGAACAGATGAGACCAATGTAAATGAAGTAAAAGAAGCAATGAAATCCTCCCATCTCTGCGACGAGATGTCAAACGTCGAGACCTCAAACAAAGGAAGAAGAGGGTTCCTCCAATCAAAAGGCTGTAGGATAAAATTGATCGTTGGCACTCAAGGAAAAGATTCTGACGTACAGATTTGACACTTTTTCTTATCACCGAGGTCGCCGTGGTGATGTACATTTCATTCAAGTCATTTTACCGTTGGTATCTCGGAGGGGTTTAAATGTCAACATTTAACTGATTCCCAGGACCAAGTAGCTACATGTTATTGAGCAAATACTACAAGATTAAAACTCTACACACACCCTCCTTTTTTTCAACTTAGTTACATCACTGTACAGACCTCAGGGTGATCGTTAATATTTTGACTTTGGTTTCTCTCTTCAAGTCAATGCCAATGAACAAAGCAGAGGAATAAGAAGGGTTACATCATGCAATTATTGCAGCATTCACCAAGAATGTGTAAAACTATTTTACCTCAGAAGATAATGGCAGTATCCACATAGGCCAGCAGTTTTGTATGCTACTCTTTTTCTTTCTTGCGAGAGGTGGATTTACTAAAAAAAAAAGAAAATTTCTTAAAAATTTTGTGCGTCCGGAGATCATGGATGCCACTTTGATTTTCTCCTGAAGCTGACCTGCTTAAATCTTCAAATATGCAGCAACTACACAGCCAGATGCTAAAAATAAACCAGGGCTTGACAAAAGCATGTAAGCCTGTTGGCGAAGACGAGTTCGAAACATGCTCGGTATGTGCGCCAGATTACAATTGAAAGCACCAGAGGCTGGTTCGATTTTCATACCGTGTGACATTTCGGGGTTCCTGTGACCTCAGTCAAGGAATTTCAGTTTCACTTTCCAGGTCTGGAAATTTCATGAAATTTTGTAAAAATGACAGAAGCTGAGATAAAGTCTCAAAGTTTTAGAACAGACTGGTCAGTTTGGAATGAGTAAAATAAAACATTTGGTCTTCAGTTGGATGTGTCGTTAGGCATCCATTCAATTTCTGTGTGTAGTTGTTCATAAAATCACCCTAAAGATATGAAATAGTGATGGAAAATGAATGAAATTTTATTTTTCTTTGGGTGCAGGAACCCCTGATTTCATTTGTATGATATAATGGAGTGGTGTTAGTACCAATGCCATTCAAGCTGGCAAACAATATGTACTGGAATTTTGAGCTCTGCGTCAAATTTATTGCGCCGTGTTGGCTATAATCAAGTAAATCTGCAGTGGGATACTGCACTGATCATTAGACTTTGAGAGGTGCATTAAGTTGGTTTTAAATGCATGCAGTCATGAGTTTCTGTAGTTCTACGTCAAGGGGGTTGACGTTGTTTCCGTGCTTTGGATTCTGTTCGAAACAACACTAAACAGCATCGTGGGTATTTCCTGGTGATACATTTTGGGATTGTATCTGGAAGAAAGTAGTTAAAAAACAGAAAAGACGGTCTTTTTTTTTCCTTTTCTTTTGTATAGTCACAAGAAAACTAAATGTTTGACATTTTTTGATACATTTTCGTATCTGATACATTTTTGTATCTGATATCTCTTGTCGTTTTCTATTTTTCTTTACATTTGTCATTTTGCTAGAAGCAAATAAAATCAAACAAATACTCAACGTTTGCCTAGCGTCCTGTGGTTTATTGTCATTGTGTATATAGCAGATACCTGTTGTGTGCTATGCTGTGAATTGCAATACTGTTGTAAGATACACTCTCTTTGACTACGCTGTTGTACGTTGTACTGTCATTTGCTATGCTGTGGTGTGCTATTTTGACATTTGCTATGCTAGTTGATGCAATACTGTCATCTGCTATGATGTATGCTATATTGCTGTCTGCCATAGTGTTCTTTGCATGCTGAACAGATATATGCCATAGAGTCGTTTGCCTACTACTATTGTATGATATACTGTTGTATTCTGTAATGTTGCATGCTGTAGTATGCATACTGTTGTATACTATATTGCTGTTTGCTACGCTGTTGTATGCTATGCTGTTGTATTCTATGCCATTGTAGCCTATGTTCTATACCATGGTATATAATATTGTTGTATGCTATACTGTTTCATGCTATGCTGTTGTATGCTATACTGTTGTGAGATATCCTGCTGTATGCTATCTGCTGTATAGTCTGCTGTTGTATGCTTTGATGTATAGTCTGTTGCATCACGCTGTACTGTCATATGCTATACTGTTTATGCTATATACTCTCGTGTACTGCATCGTGGTATCATGATTCTGTTGTATACTATAGGGCCTACTGTTGTACACTGTCGCCTATGGGACATTAGTTGACGACATGTTTGCGTGGGGGGCAAAGTTACGTCAAAAGACAGTTCATTGTAGATCTAGTATGCTAGCTACCAAAGACTGCATGATTTAACATTATAAACATGCCTCCGGTGAAATATTAGCAGATATTCAGCATAAGTCGATACCCACCTTTGTTCCGATCTCGTCTACAGTTTACTAGAGCAAGTCTCGTTAAGCCAGATACATTTCAAGCTTTTCGGCTTTAGTTTGAAGCTTGTGAAAGTGAAATGCAATTCACGTATGAAAAATAAGGAAGCGAAAGGAACAGAACAACTTTAAATTCTTTAATGACTCGAAGAATACGTACTTATCATCTCATTGTGTTTTAGGAAAGAGATACATGTCAGTCCACGTTATTTAGTTTCGACGGCAGCGTATCTTGGGGTATATTATTTGCCAAATTTAAAATCTGATGAAACCCCGTAAGGCAATGTGAAAATAAAAAGAGTTCTCACTGAAATTTATTGCGACGATGATAAACATAGGTTTAGGCATCGTATTGCAAAACCCGGAAGTGTGTTTTTTTTTTTATCTTTCATCTGAATCTCTGCGATTGTAGGCTTTTTAATGAGCGTTGCATATTAAATTAAAATGCAGTAATGACTCATCGTCACGTGTCTCCATTTCCGCCGTTAGTTTAAAACTTGTTTTTAAAAGTCGTGGTCACCCACTACCACCAGGTCATTAAATCGGTCTAAAGCAGCGGACGATTGACGCACATGCATGTTGCATGTCCGTATAAACAATTTTAAAGTGTTCCTAGTGCTATTTTGAAAAGACTGTACAGTTTATGCAGCTATCAATATCGCAAAAGGTTGGTTTTCAGAATAAAAAAGAGGAATTTGTAAGTACAGGTATGTGTGTATGTAGAGGTTGCATGGACTGAGGGCGAGTTTTACGAAATCACTTCATCAGTCCCCACCCCCCCCCCCTTCCTCAGGCTCTTGAAGTTTCACTCTTTTAGTGGAAATACGCATCTGAACCCTGAAATGTGAGTATTATCTTTAGTCATCTGACGCCAGTCTTTGCGATAACTCCCAGCAAACGTAACCAGTGTACTGTATGCCGTTACACTGCAGTAGGCTTAATAAACATGTGACGTATAGGCTAGCTACAGAGAAAACTACTACGTATTACATCAAAACGGTATATATGCAGACAGGCGCAGGGGCGTAGCCACGGGAGGGGGCACCCCCCCCCATGAAAAATTTTGAAATGTGCAGTTTTATCTTGCGGTCAATTTATTAAGTCAAAATATATACATATAGACAAAACTTGTGCCCCACCAGGAAAGGTCTGTGCCCCACCAGTGCCCCCCTGCTCAAAAAATCCTGGCTACGCCACTGGACAGGCGCTACCGATATTTCATTGCTACTTGCAAAGAGTGACCGTAAACTAGCCCCGCGGATCGAACTCACGGTTTTCAAAGTTATCCGTGGCTGACCGACCTCGCTTTTAAAAATGAATAAAATTAACCATCACATTTAATTCATGATTAAATAGAGCTGTTACAAATCCAGTGCTTTCTCAGTCACTGAACGGCTTTAAATGAGCATCGTACGTTCCCCCTAACCCCCTACCTTCGACACTCACGGCCAGATTACATCTTAAGCAAGCTCATGTGGATAGCAAGGCTGCTAAAAGTCCTGTTTTCATAATTAAACAAAAGTTGAGTGCAGCATATCCAGTTACCATCCTCATCGGCTTAGGTCATATTTACCCACGTGCACCACCTCCTTGTTACAGAGAATAAAAGGGGGCAGGCTTGCAACCTTTGCGGCTCATCAGTTGCCACAAAGCTCAAAGACTGCTACGTGACTCCTTGATTCTTAACTTTTGGCCACCACTTACATGCCCTGCCGCCCCATGTAAGTAGCCTAGACAGCGAGCGTACATTCCGATTATGAAAGATAATTTTTTTTTTTTTTTTTTTAACGGGCATATAGTGACAAAGACTACGCGTGGCGTACGTAAGTACGTAATGGGAAATTTAAGATTCGCCAGAAATTTCTTAATATTGTACTAAGAAATACTATCGAGTAGATTTTTCATCCTTTCTTTTATTACCGGTATTTTCTTTGGATCATGATCGAAGTGATGAATCCACTGAATTATAGTAACAAGAGTGGACTAGATCCAGCCCCCTCCAGGATCGAGCTGCTACTTATGTCTTCGTCTGAGGGCAAAACTTAACATTCAACAGCCGACATATACCATGTAGTTTCAGTTGCCTCTTTTCTTTACGTAATGAGAACTGAGTCATTTCCTTATTCCGTCGGACATTGACGAAAACGCCAAATTCGCTAAATGGATACCTCGTATCAGGCAACGTATGCTTTGTTTACATGTATTTTACTGGGTTTTAAGAACACATTTAGTAGCAACTTTCAGGCTATCGTCTGCAAGCGGTCTACAATTACGTCATCTGTTATTCTTCCCTTTTGCGTAAGCCTATAGATCCATCTCACCAACTGAGCCAAAATTAAATGTTAAAATCGTCCCATCCAATCACAAATATAGGCGTACTTGGTGTCTTAATTAAAGCAGATTGTGCTGTTATTCCTGCGATTTAAAAAAGACAAAGGCAACAAAAGACTCAGTTTTTACACTTCCGTGATTAAAACACAATCGTCATTAAAAACAAGAAACACTCATAATATTTTAAAACCATATTCTCGAGAAGACATTTCTGCATGATAGAACATGACGTGGTATCACGTGAGGATTGGCCGAGTCGAGAAACTGCAACACAAAATTTGAGAACGGTTAATCGCACTATTTTGGATTGCTATCAAGTAATCGGTTACGAATGTCATCGCTGATACATATTTGTTAATCTGTTCCTCAGGAAAGTGACCTGAACCATACAACTAGCGACATCATAATTGTACACAGACGAGGAAATATTCTGTCCTTTTCCAGGTAACTAATCCCTGAAATACCAAATGAAGTCGTGGTGACTCCTAAAACGGAGTCCAGTATGTGGGAGGTAATTGACTCTAGATCTCCTGTAGTCTCACTTAGCATTCATAAGCGATAAATGGGTACGATATAATTACTCGTAAAGTGTTCGCAGAACCGGTGTAGAGAGTCTACAGCTTCCAGAGTTATCGTGGTTGACGATTCTTCGGAGGTTAATGAACACTTCCAATCTTCAGTAGACTCCTCTGGAGATTAATCACAGACGAACTCCATCCTGAGGGTTAGTTGTCTCTAGTACGGGTGATTACTATTGGCAATAGACTCCGTATGTTACTGTATACTGTCACAAAGATAACTGTATTGTCTTGGTGAATTACATTCTTCTACATTACCAGTGACCGTTGTGTGTATATACAACCCGCTTCATGCAAAACATCACCGAGAACCCAACTAGCAGTAGTGTGTTCATTTTTTTTTTCTTAATGCAAATAAAAGAAATGAAAAAAAAAATCAAATCTATCAGTAAAACACTGCTTCGTGTCAAAAAACAAAAAAACAACAGCAAACAACATTTTCACAACTTGTGCCGTTTTTAGTGGTTACACGATGGTAGTTGCGTCTAAGTCGCACTATAGAGGGTATGAACAGAGCGTGGCTGATAGATGAATTATATAAAGGAAAGCAAAATGTGGCTCAATCTCAATCGTCAGGTATCACTGTCATCTGGTTTTAAGAGTAAGAACTAATCACCCCCCCCCCCCATGTAGTATATACTTTAGATGAAACCGTGACACCGGTAAATAATCGGAGGTAGATTTCAAACTGAGAAAATGAGACCACGAAGTTCCTTCTCGTGTGGGTTCAAATGGAACGAACACTTGAAATTTACGAAACATAAGGAAAGAATTTTTTTTTCAAAATATGTAACTTTCCCCAGAATACTAATTTTGGATGATGTCATTTCATGTTTCAATAATAAAAACGAAACAGTTTGCTGGTCCAGATGAAAGTCTCTTCGATTACTGTTATCAGAATGGACTGATGGTGATGTAATTGCCCTCCTCGTCCTCGACGTTTAAGCGGTCGTCCTGGGGAGATGGGGAATGAAAAGGAAGACATCACAAAGCAAACGAGATCAGAATCGTCTGATACGCGACAGTTGTCGATGGGAGAAAATATAGCAAACGAAGTGTACTTATACTCTGAAATATCAGTGCAGGGCCTACACTTTGCATGAAATAGTGCCGGATATCTCACGCGATAAAATGAACAGAAAAGGAACTCACTGCATAATTGTTTTGAATAAAAGAAAAGAAAAAGAAAAAATAAGATGAAATAAATTAAAATAAAATAAAATGGCACCTCTGTGAGTAGCGTACATGTATCTTAAGGAGTGCTCGACGTGTCAATTTCGCGACGATTTTTTAGTGCTTGAATGAAATGTGGCCGATATTTGAATGTGCTTGAGCAGAGAGCGGCAATTGAGAGCTGCACTGTAGGCCTCTGCTATGCATAACCGCATGCTGACCTATATATATAGCTACTGAAAGACAAATTTCGCGAGTAATTCTAGGCACTTTATAAATGTTTCTCAAGAAACTCATATTGGACATTGGAAAAAAAAAACATCAGTTTAATCACTGTGTCAATAAAATACGTAAATAACAAAGTACGAGACAGCTCACAAATACCGTTTTCAATGTTTTCAAAATAAGTAATAAAACGAGTGTGTTTATATAAACTACTTGACTTACCCCCGTGCCCGTTATAGAAGTAATTATTTCATCTTTTATTTGTTGAAATGAAGGCCTCCGCTTTGGTCGCCGGTCCCAACAAGACAGCATTAATTCATACCTAATTGAAAAAAAAAGAAACACAGTGAAAGATTTTATATTTCCTGGTTTCAGTTTGTAAAGCTAACAGTTAAATGAAATCACAGCGACCAATATGAATGATAGCCCATACATATAACAGGCCTACTTCTGTGCAAAGAGATTTTTTTTTTTTTTTGTCAGGAAAGTAGACTGTGCTCTAAGCCGAAAACAAACATTAATTGAAGCGTATGCATTAACACTGTGCCCCAATTGTCCCAAATCAATCCCAGATGTAAGTTAAGCGATTTAACTTTCAGCCAAATTCTTGCAATTTGAGTTTATCATAATCATGAAAGTTGTTCCAACAAGAATAGCGCCATGTTTTTTTTTTTTCGTTCAGTCTTGGTTGTCTTGAATTGTTCGATTGAATTCAAGTTGCAAACGTCAATGTAATGATTTAATTTGTGAGACTCCAGTCGAAAGACAACGCAGTCGTGAATCGCGCATATACTTGTGAACCGGCCTCAAAGATCTTCATTGAGTACAAATTCGTTTACTTATGAAATTGGTTTATTTCGTGGCGAGTTTGAAGGAAATCGTTGCATGCCAAATACTTCTAATGAATCTTATTAGTCATGTTTCTACAGGTATTCCTACAGTGACTGAAAATGAGAATTTTGGAACTACGGAGAACTTGTAGTGTCTTATAAACAGAAGTGGCCGATGTTTCATATGTGAAAAAAAAGGTGTCTGGTGAGAGATTTGCAGTAAGTGATTTTGCAGTAAGTGATTGTTAATTACCCTATCATTGTTGGTTCTGTTATGTGTCAGACCTTCGTAATCTCTTCGACTGACCATTTACCAACAAAGTGTGAGTAATAGTCAAGGTGCAACAAAATATCGTGCAATTTGTGATCTAACTCAACGAGTCCTTTTTAATTGGAGAAACAACATTTGAAGGCTTATCAATATTCATGACATTCAAAAAAAAAAAAAAGTGTGACAGCTGTTGTCATTGATTTTGAAGTCTGTAGTGTTTCCCTTATTTCGATAGAATGGAATTACTTTCGGACTTAGCTGCTAACTTGTTTGACTTGTACTAAAAAAAAAAAATGTTAGAAAAAAAAGAAAGACAATTATGAGACTAGAATAACTCACTTGTTTAATAGAACCTGCTCACAGAGAAGTCAGGCTTAATATCCACTGACAACTATTAATTATTAACTGTAGAATATTAACAAACTCAAACTAATTAACGCAATTATTTCATACATATATTATCTTAATTGTTATTATTTAATTGTAAATAAGTGCAATATTAAACGTACTGAATAAGGAAGACTCGTTTGGTTGGCGATTTCATAAGCTTTTATTAACTGTCAAGTCATAAAAGAATCTTCCTGGGACATTTCATTCATGCGTAGGTGAGGAGAAGAAAAAAATTAAAGAGGGATGTGAATATTATTCCTGCGTTTCAAAAACATTCCTACAGTTGTTAAAAACTACAGAAACCACCACACCGAGTCTGGTTGTCGAAAATAGCCTAATTTGTAAAAGAAATTCGAGCGCCTTAGGTATTTGTAGATTATTTTCAAGGAAATTCCGTACAACAGGGTCTGGTTCCGCGAACATTTCTCTCAGAATAAGAAGATCACTCATCTTTTACCATATTTAACATTCTAATGAATGGAATGTCTCCTAAAAAACTAAAAACAAAAATGCTATAGGTGTTATTTCCTCAAGATGGTATCAAGTGGAAGATAGGCCTAATGAGAGAAGATTAACGACAAAGGCTTTTTTTTTTTTTCTTTTTTGCATTCAAACAGCACCTCCTGCTTTATTTATTTTTCCATGGCGCTTTCCTCAAAATCAGCCCTGGATATACACCTCTGAAAAATGTCGAAAACAAAACCGACTGCAAAGGCGGAAATTCTAGCTAACGGTGACGCCCGCCTTAAACACATGTCAGAAACCGCCCTTTAGTTCAACCGCTATGTTTTCGATGCTGAGGGCTTCGAAACTGCCTTCGACAGTCAAATATCTTTCAAGTTAATCATAGTCAATAGTGTACCGTTAGCTTTCCGTGAATCAAGATTTTCATCACGCCGTATCTCATACACTAAAATGAGAGACTCTCCAACCACACCTCTTTATTGTTTTACTTAGGTTCAACTTGCTGGAAATCCCTATCGCATTTGACCGTTTTTGTCACCCCATGCTGTGATGATCCACGTGGTCAATTTAACATCGACCTTTTAGTGGTTCAGGTCTGTCAGTTTTAATGTCTAGGCTTTCTTGAGCTGCATTAGAGAGAGTATTAAGTAAAACATAGTATTATGCAAAACATGTGTAATCGAGCATGGAAGAGGGTCTATGGAACATTTTAACACAATCATAACGTCATGCGTACCAAATACCCTCTCCTTTTTTCTTTTTTCTTTTTTTTTTTTTTGTCGTGTATTTTTATTTTCTTCATGTGATTTACAAAATGACACATGAAAAGTGTAAAATATATCACTTGCATTTAGTTTTTTTTTTTTTTTTCAATTTGGTGCAGTATTCGTCGAAATAAGTTATTTTGAGCAGCGCGACCTTCGATAAACCGTTGAAAAATGTGCTATCTTTTGCCAAGTGGAAAATTAAAGGAAAAGCATGTCATTGGGCATATTGACTTCCCGCCAATCGTGACACTGTATAGGCTTGATGAGTACCTCAATGAAAGAATATTGAAATGAAAGTAGGATTAAGGGGCTCTAAAAATTATATAGTCTGTGTAAATAAAACTAATTGTCCTTTAAAGCGTCAACGTGGCTAAAAGTAGGTAATGCTGCTTTTTCTTTCCTTTACAACTGGAAGAATCTTTCGGAAGAAACCTTTGCTCTGTTTCTTTGTATTATGAGTCTTTGTAGGATTTATTTGTATTGTTTATCTGCAGATACCACACACGAATTACTACAGAATCTGTTGTTTTGTTTTTTTCTCACATACTGCAACAATGATACTGTCTTCCAATTTGCATCACACTTGAAGCAGAACGCTACCAACATATATCAGATCATCATCGGAATCAGAATCTTGGTTTTCATCCAGTCTATAATTAGAGAACTTTCTCGTTTCCCGTATTCCGATTGCAACACTATCCTAAGTGAGTGTCCATCCATGCATTGTAACATAAACATACGCAGAAATGATAAGCCTACATCTGTCCTAACAGGCCAACACTCGCGGTTTATTTACAGCATTAATGTGTTGCTGTACTCTCATACTCGATAAACTTACTTTGTAGAGACGGTTGTGTGGGATGGGAGGAAATTCTTGAGCTATTAGTGTGTAAACCTATGCTTAATAGATGGCTATCTGCTTTTCTATTATGTAAGAGAGCAATGAAGTTTCCTCTCAACTTTTTTATTTATAAAATATTCTTTCTTTTCACCAGCAGTTGTCTCCGTAACAAGAGCAATCTTAAATTTAAGTGTATATTAACGCCGATTTTACATTGTTTCTACAACTGTTTTAAAATGCAAGCAAGAAGGATGTTTTACATGGTTTCTCTGATCATTTCCTTATATAATGAAACGCAGAATAAAAGAACACGATTCTTTTATTTCTGCCCTTATTTTGAAGTGTAACAAATAGACTAAAATGACGCATTTTCTACAGATTCCTCATTATCTGTAGATGTTATAAAAACCAAAATTACTTATCTCTATAGTTCCTTTAATTATTTTGTAGTGAGATAAATCAATATTTCATGACAACTTTTCTTTCATTTATTTTTCTCGAAAGTTACTTAAAGGATTAAAGTGGCTACCAGATCATTCGAGAAAATATGGGAATCTAATGAATAGTCAATTATATAATGAAAAAGAAAATGATCACATGTTATTGTTGTTAGTGTCTTATTGTAGTAATGACGCTAATTACTGTGGCTTATGGCATTTAACGACACCTTTGCTGTCATTTTTCTTTCTCGGAGGTTACGTAATGGACTAAAGTGGCTACCAGACCACAAGAGAGTTAAGGAAAATATGAGAATATAATGATGTGTCAATTAGATAATAGAAAATTAAATAATATAAAACAAAACGATCAGTGGCTGTTGCTATCAGCTTCCTATTTGAAGTTGTGATACCAATTATTGTGGCTAACAGACAGGCTAATGAGTCAATAAGTCCGTGGTAATATTTATTCATCAATGAAAGAATCACATATTTCGATGTTTTTTTTTTTTATCAGTTTTGTTAGACAACTGTGGGGAATCGATAACTGTATGTGACTGGGTATTTTGGAACACAAGAGTCAACTTCACATTTTGCAGACGCAATGTTAACGCAATCGTATATCAAATTCAGTAACAAACATACAACGGTATGAAATTATGAATCTCGAAAATCCAAATCAGACTTATTGTACTTAATTACTGTCCTTAATTATTACCCTTAATTATTGCCCTTAATTATTGTCCTTAATTATTGTCCTTAATTATTGTCCTTAATTACATTACTTCCAGTCGGTTAGTGACGATCGAGGGCCTGTCTTTGAATTGAATGAAGAAGTTTGTGTGTGTGTGGTGTGGGGCTTTTTCACAAGAGAGGATTGGCAGCAGGGGAAAGTAAAGGGCTATTAACGGGGGGTATTACTCAATGTTAACTCAAGACCTTTCCCCTCGGTGTATATGGGACCAACCTTTATCATGCAAAAAGAGGCGTGTCAAATAAAATAGTGCTAAAAGATTTATTTTGATGTGTCCCCTTCGTTTCACTGAAATCACCTTATTAAAGAAACTAGTCATCGTACCCTCCTGGAAAAAAAAAAATCAGAGAAAGGTCCAACGTATTACTCACCATCCACCTGGACACGAGAGAGGTTGGTTGAGGTTTTCATTGGCTCTCACAGCAGTTTCAATCTCTTGAACCGTTTTACCGACGTAAGGGATTTCACCTGTTTGTAATATCACACACAAAAAAAGAAAAAAACGGCCAGTTAATGCAACAAGGAAGACCAGGCTTACCACAAGATCAAGCCGGGATGTTTTGAGAGTGGTAAGACAATGTAACTGTTTTCCTTCAATAAGATGAGACGTAGGTTGTAAGATACTAAAGGGTGCATACATTCCTTTATTTTTCAAGTTTGTAACTTCGTGGAAGAAACATATTATTGAACTAGTGTTACCGTACTAGTTCCAGCTTGCTGACGATCAAAACAGGCAAAAATTATTGAGTAGCACATTTAGATACAACGTATCACGACCACGTTGGTCGTTGTACATGATCAACCGTGGTATAAAGAAACCCCACAACTTGAAAAGGGTGAACCAAATTGGTGAAAACTACTCGGAGAACAAAGACGAACTGCAAGACAGTGTTATAATTTATAATTAGTGCATCTGATTAATAATCTGTCATTAATTAGATTTTGTTTTTATTTGAAGCAATCAAGAGTTTCACCAGAAGTGTCAGCAGTTCCTGATACTTACCGAGGGAGAATATCTCCCACAGGACAACTGCAAATGACCACGTGTCCGACTTCTCTGTATGTTCATCCATATAGAGCGTTTCTGGCGCCAACCAAGCCACTGGCTGAGGTTTCTTGCAGACATGAGAAGGAAGACATCGAGTATTATATAAACGTAAACATTTTTGCATGACTTAACAGCTAACATACTGAAGTAGCTTACTCAATCATCTCAAGTGTGGTATATCATTTCACCGGTCCTATTGTCACAAGGGAAATTTGTCGTGATACCAACAGCTAGTATGTGTAATCGAGAAGTTGAGGAAGATTTCTGACTATTAAAAATAGAAAACAGGATTTTTCGAGTTGATTCATCCTGCTGGAATCGGAGGGACATTGCCCAGTGATAACTCATGCAACAATCTCAAATTCAGTACAATCACGCAGTAAATATCGCGAAACTGCTACAATTGATAAATGAATGCTTCAACAATTTTCGTGTGATGTGACTGCTTCACTAAAGTCTTTCCAGCAGACAAACTCATTCTGTATGCCACGTTTGTCACTATTGACTCACTTTAACCATCAGACAATTTCGAGTGTCTGTAGAGAAACAACCTTTCGGTCACTTACATCTGTTAAAGTTAAGTCCCCCTAAGGTGGAAATGATGACGATGACCATACCATTTGTTAATACATTACTGAATTTCAGTAAAGCAATTTCCCCCAGACTTCAAATGGATTCGACCTTGAATGAGGCGTTAGCTTAAATATAACAAGATATTACAATCCGTTTGTCATGTTAAAAATTAAACTTAAGAGTTTACTTAAAAGTTGAAACTGAATCGGGGGGGGGGGTGAGGAAATTCACCAATGATCTATCCGTAATGGCTGATATGACGTCAAGTCCACTTCCCCCACTCAAATCCTTTTCCTCTTGCCTTATACGCTCCACAGTTCCTCGAAGCGTGCATCGATATTTAATCTACGGTGTAATAATGGTGACCTGGGAACAAAGTTTCTACATTGACCTAACCATCTCGCATTAGACGTATGCCGATGCGAAAGAACGGCATTGATAGAACTCTACCTATGAACAATATAAACTTGTTGTACGCAACGATAAGACAAAGCTAATGCCTTCACCAATAAAAAAAACAAAGTAGGAAGTGATTAAATTTCACGTTGACGACATAAAAAATAAAGCCATCTACTTTCACTTTTACTTCGTTATAGGCTGATCAGACGACCAGTTACTTGTTAAAGAAAGGTCAACGGTCAGACGAAAAACAAAACAACTGAATCAGCAGATCGATACCGGGAAGTCACAACAAGATTGCAAAATAAAGCTTTCGAAAGACTGTGTAATTTTGTTACTTTTTTGTTTAGTTTAAAAAAATTAACTTGTGCAATTTCCATAGTCCTATTTTTTTTTATATTCTTAATATTGTAATCCCTTTTCCTACTCCAAGCAGAAAGTTTTAGTTAATACCCGTTAAACTGTTTCAGCATGCATCAACAAGTACCTGTTATACAGCTAATTGTTTACAAGAATTAGCAGACATTACTGTCCCTTGACTGCTTTTAAATGCAGGTACCAACAGGTATGAAAAAAAAAAACTGGTTTTAACTGACTTTTTTTTAGCAACAGCTTGTAACTTTCGTAAAGGTTTCAAATACTTTAAATTGATCGAAAAAAGCTAAAAGGGATTTTGAGGACTTCAAATGGTTTCAAAGTGAAATTGTGTTTTCATTTATGATCTGTCTTCGTACGGTGACTTTTTCACTTTTCGAGAAGTTTATTTCTTTCTGTTATTACAGTATTATTTAAAGTCGATTTATATTACCATTTACAACCCTCTTTCAATTTCTTTGTTAAACGTTAGTTTCATCCTTAATAACGAGTCATCTCCGCCAGAATGTAAAGGTTAGAGCATTTTCTTACAGATTTGTTCTTTCTTTTTTTCTTTTGGAAAAAAATAAAGTGTTACAGTATATCAGTTTAGTCTTTTGTCCACTTTATTCTTGAATAATCCGGCAATTGTGACGATCCTCTTTATCTCGATCTCCATACTTTTCAAGTACTCTTACGTCTTTGTCATTTATTTATCTAGATTCCTCAAGACACAATATATCTACCTCACCGAGTAAAACTCGGATACCTAGATTAGTTGAAATGAGAAAACACAACCTGTCTGATTTCTCTGTCAGTGAAACTGTTATAGCAATGTCGCCGCTATGCATTTGACATGCATACAATTTGATATTCATCATTACTTACATCATTACTTACATTCTTATTTCATTCTTCACTACATCTCAAGGTACGTCATTACAAACCTCATTACATACATTGTTATGTACATAATTACACACATCGTTGTATATATTTTTACATACCTGTTCTTACGGTGAACAGCGATTGACGTATAACGTTCAGATCCAACTTATCATTCATACAGCGTTCCCTTATCTCGACACATTTATCATTATCATACAATAATCATTCAAAGAGTACATAGTTGAATGTCCGATATAAACGTTCCTTAAAACGTTGAATATCAAGGAAAAATAAATAAAAAACAACAATGATTCGCAAAAGCTTAGCTTCAAACCCAAAGCAAATTATTTTTTTACAATTATGAAAGTGACCTGGAATTTCGTCGTCTGTAACGGGGGGGGGGAGGGGCTTCTGTGACGTCACCGTAGTTCTCCGATCCAGACAAGTTGTCTGTGCGTACTATATCTAATTTACTAAATTATATTTACTGAATGACGATACAAATCGAGCCATTCTTTCACATGGGTTCGGGTAATATCATTATTCAGTCCCACGTACCAGTTCCAGTCAGTATCCTTGTGATACCTCCTAGCTAGCGGTAAGCGTTGGGGAGATTTCCCAACATGACGAATAATAGTTTTTAACACCTCAACATAACTTGGGTAATGTGAGACGCTACGTGTTTTATTCCTATGAGGGAATGTGATTTGCCATAACTGTTTCGATTTAACAGTCTGTGGTCTTCTCCTGTGAAATGGTGTTGGGGCCGATGGGCCCGATATGATTTCATCTATATGGGGTCCATGTGTTTCATGGGTTCAATGTTACCTGGATGTAAATTTCAAAACAACATCAGAACACTTTCCAAGGCTGTTTCACTTTTTTTTTTCCCAGTTTACTCAGTGCCTAAATAGGTCACTTGTTGACCCTCTGGCGTGGTTAATTCATCACTTATTTACTTTTTCAACAAACGAAAGTGTAATTCCTTACCATATTTATCAATTAGCTTGCCAAACAAAGTGAATAGGTCACACAGAAACGACCGTGCCGATGCCGACAAAATTTGAATGCATATCAATATATATATTCGGGAGCACGGTACGTACTTTGCTTAAAATCTGCTTAACACGATGAGGAGAGAGACGTTTTGGCCAAAAGTCGTAAAGTTTACAATTCCCAGCTGGAGTCAGCAGTACCTTTCTCGCTGAAAGCGCCGGATGTCTGTACTGAAAATTGGTAACCAGAGGGAACACCAAAAAAATGATAAGAAAAGAAGACATAAGTTGACATCAATGTTAATCGATGTTAATCTCCATAACTTGAGAAAAAAATCTAATAGAGTTAAAATTTAATTTAAGGACACTTACTTTTTTGCTCTCGAGAAAAGCCATGCCGTTGGCTATCCTTTTCGCAAATGCTATCAATAGAGAGGAACTGTCCCTGCTTCCTAGATTCCGTCTTTGCTTTGCGTCGAATAAATTACAACTCGAGGCGCGTTCCTGCCTATAATTCGTGGTAAGGTAATCTCTCAAAGAGCCACATTGGACGTATTCCTGATACAAGTAGTACGGTACTATGATAAAACGCAAAGGCAATGAACTGAAGTAAAAAAATAATAATAATTTGACTTGATTTGAATCAGCATCATACTCATGATAATCACATTTTAAGTCATTCCTGTTGAAAGTTTTTTTTTTTTTTTAAGTTATGATACAATTATTTTGTTAATGTGTTTTTCATACATAGCACACCTTAGCCATACCTCCATTTTTTATGAGGGATTTTAAGTATTCAGACTATTTGAACGAGTACAGATTTAAGTTTCATAACTCAAGAACACGTTGAAATGGTACTGCGGTTTTAAACAGTGGGCAACCGGGAACTTCACCAGCTGTACAGTATATGGGAATGTTTAACATTGCATTCGTGTACTGTACATGTACATATTTGTTCATGTTCATCACGCTTCCCAAATTCGTATAAAAAAAAAGAAGAGAGATTGGCTGTGTCAGCTCTGATATAGCGCAAACGAACCATACATTTAATATTTACAAAGATACAGCAACTCAAGTGTCGGTGTCGGAAATACCATTGTAGTTCACTGTGGATCCTTTACAAAACATTATCCTAAATGTAACATGTCACTTCCGTGCTTTTCTCACCAACGTAAAAGTATTCAAAGTAAGAGGTTATTATGTTATCGCAATGTAAGCAATTCATTACCGCAAAAAAAAGAAAAAAAGAATTGAGGTTGTTAAACATTTTCAGTTTCACGTTCTTTCTTTGTTATTAACAATACCTTTCAGATATTTGATTGCAGTAAAACCAATATTTACGCACAAGGTACAATACAATGCATTCTTGTGTTGAGGATACATTAAAGTCGAATGTTTCATTTCGATCTTTCATCGATTTCCGCATTGGAAATATTTCGTTTATTTACCGTTATCTACAGCAGCTCCGAGAAAGTTGACAACGTTCATGTTTTTATCCAAACTGCTGAGATAGGCAGCGGCCGATTGGAAATTATACAAGTCGATCATTTGGGCGCTATCTGTGGGCGATGCAAAGACGCAATGGTAAAGTAAAATTTCTTAATTAGCAACAGACGATATACGTCAAGGAATGACATAGATTCAAAGTGAAAGTAGATCAATAGGGGAAACAGTTTGTTATTACCATAAATGTTCACAACTTCAGACCTATGTATACCGAAATATTCATGATTGCAATATTTTATTGTTTGCTTTGCTTTTGATTGTTATTAAAGATGTGCAACAAAAGCCCTAAAAATAATCATAACATGACCTAAACGAAAGCAAAAAGCTGATTTGTCCTGTTCTTTTTCTTAATGCTTAGGTGAACACTATGACGGGAGTCACGAAACAGTAACTACAAGCTTATTGCAAGTGCGAAAAAAGGGTCACTACGTGACTGAATTATTTCTCTATATGTATCGAGAAGCATTGTCAAGCTCATGTAACATTTGTGGGCACCAGGTAGAATAGGTCAAGAGATTTTATAGTTCAAATGACATATCCAATAAGAAAATACTCAAACAGGCAACAGGTTCTACTACGTACGCTTTTATTACTAATCGTAACGTTAAACCTTCACGATGCACACAAAAGTATTGACAATCCCATATATTGCAAGCTATTCAGCCCATGCACTATTTTTAGAGTCACCTTTGTAACCTTAAAACGATACAAAATGCTCTATGATCTTTAAGTCTACTGCTATTGTAACAAAAGGAAAGGAGTTGTTGCCAAGGTGGTTGTAGCGTTTTGGGCCTCCAAAATCTTAAGGAACGTCTTCAGGTCTTATGAAACATAATTATTATTTTGAAATATGACATTTAGTCTAAGTTTGAGAACATAAACAGAGTGTAACCGTTAACACACACACACACTTACAAAACAAATTAAAACCCAGACTGCAATTACATTTAATTGTTATTTGTAATTCACGCAGATTTCAATGAGTGTTAATTTGTAATCCCTAAATCAACAATTCATTGTATCACTAATAAAATTGGTTGTTTCACATACCCGTAACGGTTCTAGCAACAAATTGTGGATCGTTTGATGGCGTCGATACAGCTTTGGCTGTCCAAGTTGTGATAATTCCATCGCCACGTAGTTTTGTGATCAAAGTAACATCTTTTGGACTTCTCTTCTTATTGGGGGCTATACTTCTTCTTTTAGTATCTCCGAGGTGAATTCGTTCTAAAAAAAACATTGTTTTATTGTTCAACTGTTTTTTTTTTGTGTGTGTGTGTGTGTATCCAGTAGGATATATTTTGTAGATGGTTTACAATATGTTTGACTCGTTCCTTGTAACAGACGTGTGATTGAAATGCAGTAATTTGATGAAACGAGCTGATAAAATTGGTTTCAACAGCTACAAACTAATAATTTGTTTTGTTTACATTGTCTATACGATTTGTTTATGTGAATACATATGGCATGCCAATGGGTATATTATTTCCACTTATAATGTATTCTTGATAACTTAAATTTGATATCGCAGGAGGTAATTGGCAATCCAAAGAAGGTTTCTGAAAACTAAAAGAAACACAAACTCAGTTCAACTCAATTTCTGTTAAAAGACGTTTGCACTGAATACATGTGTAATCCAGTCGTATAGACTGGGCAGGCGTGCAGAGATACGGTATTTCTTTCAATCACAGATGCAAAAAGTACAGTAGGCTTACAAGTTTGTGCAAAGAGTAATGGCTTTAACTTAAAACGAAAAACTACCATATTTATCTGTAGAACTGCTTAGATACCACCTGGCATAACCTGCAACTATTTTCAAAACCATCTATTGGTAAAACATCGGCTCCATAAAGATTATTATTTCGATACCTATCTTTATGACACCAATCATGATGGATTGCTTTTAGTGTGCAAGGTGGAGGTGCAATAAATGTGAAATTAGCAGATATTGGGTACCGACGGCAACACTGTAAAGACGAGCCAATGGTCTACATTTTTCTATCATATCATTACTTCATATAATTTTAAATTGCTTTAACCTATTACCATGAATCTAACCATCGTAATAGCACATCAATGGACAATATATAGCTTCACAATTTTTCATGATTCTATATGAGGAATTTAGAACACTAACAGTACATTGCCTAGAGGTACAATGGTTAACACTCGTAAATACCGCACTACAATGTAAAACTATAACTGGATGATCTCTGTTTATCGCACTATAGTGAATTCAGAATTGCAAATTGCCAGTGACATGACACTTAAAAACAACAGCGTTAAGCGGAGATTCTTTTTGAACCAAATGAAATAATAGTGACTGTTTTTATAGTATCGTGACAACAGAATGAGGAAAAGATGAACTAATAGACCTAGGTAATAGGTTATGATTACATTCTAATGATACACTTATACTGATAGTGTTTTGTTTTAAGGTACTTTCATCCAGGTAAATTACCCCAACCACATGTCGTTTATTTCCATGTAACATCCACGTCGTACATATGCAACGACGTTGCATAATTTCACACAGGGAACTGCCAGTCTTTGGAGAATTCTGCATTGATTTCTCTGATTTCATTCCTCACCTGTCATCATCGAAATCAAAGTTGCACATTGTAAGTAGTTGCTATGATATCCTTCCCAATGAGACAAACCTTCCTACTAAATGTCTTCCTGTTGCACTGACTTACAAACTAATTCCTGTCATGCACTCTAAAAAAAAAAAAAAACGTTGGGTAAACTTTATTCCCAGGCTGGTTACGTATGTTTCATTACAAACTTTGGGATGAAAAAGATACCGAAATTGGTCAAAGACTACCCTTTCTTGGTTAATCGTTACCCAACAACTATGGAACAATTGCAATAGGTATACTGCAATGTATGGATTGTTGTTCAAGGAGGAAGTGAACTCTGTTTGACATTAATATTATTAATTGTGATATGCGGGATTATTTACTGTTGGAATACTGTTGCTGGTACAGTAACTATAATGTACAAACAGTATCCACCGTTTAAATGAAGTCATTGGAATCATTATCATTTTCCCAAATTACCAAACTAGTTTTTTACTATCAAATTTACACAAAATTGTCCTTGCCGCAATAATTTGAATTATAATTGTAAAAAAAGTAAATAATTTGGTCTAATTATCATTTAAAGCCACTTACTCAGGCAAGGGTCCCTCATTTTAGATTTCCAGCCAATAATGGTAAGAACTGATCAGCCCAAGGGGAATTGGGTAAGACATTAGCAGACCTTAGCTATAGACCGTCGTAATATTCATAATTTGAATGTTAATGTGTTTTTTCTCTCATTCTTGTGAATCGAGTTGAGCTATGTTTTGCTCCCACAGGGTGCTGGTACACTAAGGCACCTCCACATCAACAGTACACAAACTGTTGATGTTGAGGTGCCTTTTTTACATGTCACTATCAATTAAAGAGTGAATTTTTACAGGATTATAGCTTGGACAGGAATGTAATTTGTGGAAAATTTCATATACCTTTTGCTATTCATGTCGTCTCAGAAATTCAATGTTACCTAGAGGTAAAACATCCGTTTGAGTTCGTGCACATAACAAACACACACACGTACAGGTACGGGACACAAAGGAAAAGAAAAGCATTGAAGAAAGACAACATTGAGCCTGAAGTGTTTTTTTTTTTTATACAGACAAGTGATAAGAACTCACGAATTGCTCCAGTAAAGCTGCCTCGTCGGCCAAAGAGTGTTGCTCTTCTTCCCAGAGTACTACCACCTCGATCACTGTAACTTGAACGTACAGAAGTAGGATGGAAGTAACATGTATTAGTAAATAAGCTTTTACTTGTAATCTGTTGTTGAAAGTTTTGAACACTGCAACATAAACGGTAATACAACCAGAACATGCACTGGTAACAGAGCACAGGCCTAAATTATTATTCAATGTGCCTACCCAACCACCTTCTGTTTCTTTTTTTTTTTTTTTTGTTCCGGGATACTGTATTTGCATTTGGCTAACCTTGGTCGTTGCATCTGATACGTAGTAGATTTCAGGGAAAACGAAAAATGGGCCAATTATATGTAATATGTCTTATTTTCTTTTAAGATAGGAGTATTATAGAGAAATAAAAAAAATATTCATCTCATATTAACAGTAAAAAAGACGTACGTCTCGTGAGTTTCTTTTTTTAACTTTCTCACATTCAGGACATTCATACTAACTTTATTTTTTTTCAAGGTTTGTACATGACAAGATTCGTTACGGTGTTCACAATAACTTATAAAATCTACCACCGTAAGCTAGTGTTCTAGACATGGTTTATATTTTTCTTACTTACCTAAATGAACTTCTTCTACCTGAATCTAGAAGATGTAAAAAATACATAAACAACTAGTCAACCGTTTGATGTTATGTAATAAAAAAAAAGATCTGCCTGAGTGATGAAGGAATATGAATTAATATGTGATTACAAAACAAAATTTGAGTCATTCATGATTTTTCATTGTTAATGAGGTCAAAAGTCTTTTGGTTACTATATTATAAATAAAAAAAATTCTTGGAAGGTTAATTCTTTGCAGCTTAATTTATCCCGTAGAGTAGAACGCGTAGATTAGTCTTTTTGTAACATTCCCACTACAGAGTATCACTCATACAAGCTATCAAAAGTTTTCTCAAAAAACTGTGTACATGTGCAGGTTACAGCAAACAAACTGATTTGTTTTCATTATTTTTATACTGATACTTAATCATTATGATAGTAACTGTTATGTTCACCTTATAACACAGACCACATAAATTGTTGTGTTGTTCAAGTTCATTTATGAGGCGATAGTACAATATCAGCACGAAAAGAAATATGGTCTAAACTAGCACAAACGTTCAAATCGAAAAATCTGTGATACATACAAAGTACGTTACCATCAGCACACTTTCACTTCCTATTTAAAGTGTCAATCGACAAATAAGATCCTAATAATTACAAATTAAAGAGCCAATTAAGTCCCAATTTCCTGCATTATTGTGTTATTACATCGTAAAACTATAAAAATAGAACAGCTATTTGTTATGTATTAGATACATCCAGGTCCGTATGCAGCTTTTTCAGTGGCATGGGGGGGGGGGGGTTCGATTTTACCACAAGTGGAGCATTTTACCAGACAATTATGACCCAAAAGGCCTGATATCATAAGCTGAGCGGAACTCCAGATCTGTGGGAGGGGGAACCCACTTTGGATGCTGGCCTGATATCAACGACAACTGTTCAGAGCTCATCGAGATAAATCCAGTAGCTTGCTGAAGATTAAACAACTGTTCTTCAGACCTGTTCAAGAAGAGCAATTGGGAGAAACGGGCATATTAAAGTTCACCCACCCTGCAAGATCTCCCAACGACGACAGAGGGGGAGGGGTTACAAAAGATTATTACAAGACGGAAAGGATGAGAGAAGCCAAAGCTGAGAAAATCCTATCTTGGATGAAAATTTTCTTTCAATCTATTGAATTCAAATTTGTGGTGAATATTAGCATTTGTTACTTCAGATTATTGTGGAGAAAGAAAACCAAATGAGACTCCACCAGTTTTAGGTTTTCATCGGTTGACTTTTTAAAAAAAAAAAGGAACGAGATTCCAGTTTCATAGGGGAGGATAGGCATGAATGTTACCTTAGTTGCTTATGGACAAAGGATAGAAAAAGCATGAAAATATTTGTAGATAAGAAAAATGTCCCATATTCGAGAATTAAGCATTAGCTGCTGATGAAAGAAAATGTTTTTTTTTTTTTTGAAAACTTACCTTTCATTCTGTGACAGATGAAATATCCCAGTCCAATTAATAGCAACACTAGAATGACGATAACAATGATTATTACAGCCACCGACATGGTATTAAATCCAAATCCAATCAGAAAGATCCTGGCTGCAATCGCAAAATTGATAAAAAAATAAATAAGTAAATCCGAAAAGTTACTTGCTACACAAAGAAAACATCACCTAGTATCATGTTGTGGAAAAACAAAATGGTGGTCGGTAATATTAACGCAGCTGAGTAACACACTGTCAAAGATCTTCGTAACAGTCCACCGGAGACACTGGCCCAGTGCATCTGGTCTGCCTGTACTCGAATGAATCTCGACAGACAAGCCTCCATACAAGGAAGATCTACAACGATATTTTGCTCTTCAAGGATGCACATTTGACATGACAGCCTATTCTCCGCAGTAATTTATCCACAGTTATTTGTTTATAGTGTTAAGCTATACGGCGTATAAATTTGTAACATCAACAAACACATTGTTACTATTGTACACGATTTGATACTTTCGCTTTTGGAAGCTTTCATGGCCTGGATTAATTGCGTAAGCGGACATTTCATTTTCGGTAATATTAAAGTGGCATTGAAATAATTAAACGAAGAGGATAGACCAGAGTAACAGACAACAGTGTCTCTTATGCATACCGTATTTCGATTGTTCCGACCTTTTTACATTGTTTCATTTCGGAAGTGTTTTTGAGTTATTTCAAGGAACATTATAACTTTTATAACGAATAAAAAGATAACGAAGACAACAAATCGCTTTTTAAAATATGTTTGTATTATCATTGATTTGTGTTGATCACAGGTTGGTATGGCAAATGCAAACAAACAGAAGTAAATAGCGTATCTTTAGTAACAAGTTTTACATTTACATTGTCAACCGAACATCAGCCAATCTTTGCTAAATATCACATTTCTTGTTTTTTTTTTTTTTTTAGATTCAACCAGAAAAACGTTGAACTTGGAGAGAGGTTGTACATGACCCACCAATGTTTTCCAAAGACGAAAAACTTACCAGCCGCAAATTTAAACAGAAAACTGTCAAAGGAGATATATACTAACACATGCTCTAGTATACGACGTGTGCCATAAAGCATTTCTTTCCTGTTGAAGAATCCAATACACCACCGTCAGCAAATGCAGTACAATAATGGCACAATTGTAGATACGTAAACTAGGCGGTTTATGTAATGGGCCTATGGCGCAATTACACATAAGCCTATACTGAAAATGTATATCGTTATCATAATGGTTAAACGTGGTAAGAGTCTCTTAGCTTCGCTATCACAAGTGAAAATCCAAACAACTGTTAAAGTAATTGAACAAATGAAAGTAAGTACTCAGAACTTGATAGGACCTTTAGTTTCCATGCCTGCCTCTTAAGCCTTTTGTGGCTAAGATAAGTTACAAATTTGAGGGTGCATGGATGAAGAAAATAACAACTTACATTCCTTTAAATGCGTCATGGCTCAAATGGCCTAGGGATAAGGTAGACTGTGCGATGTAAAAGTAGTTAAAAATTGTGTCTCCGTTTTTTTTTTTTTGCAGATTTTCCTTCTGTATGCAAGCATAAAATGTTTGAGTTTTTGAGCACGCCATCATCAAACACATACATTGGTGATGTGACCTGAAAGAACGATCTGGAAATCTCTCGACGGAGTTTGGCACCTTTATTCTGTTCTTTTCATTCATTAGTAGACAAAATGTTACAAACAAAGTTCATTTCTATGCCCTCGATCTGGCAAATTAAATTAAAACGAAATATGTTGAATTATTGTATTTGTTTGTTTTTTTAATTATAAATACACAGTTAGAATATGACATAAAGATGACATGGTTTGACTGACTTTTTCAATCATTTTCAATCACTATTACTGTGTCATTTAAATGCCGCGGCGCCAGATACCGGTATATCTCTTTAAGTATTTCCATCAGAACAACGAACGTTTCCTGTGACCAGATTCGCAAGCGAATGTTTGGTCAAGTTTTGAAAGCCTTGAAGCAGTCACTGACTGTAAGTGCTCTACATGTAGAGTACTGATCTAGCACAATTGTAGATACGTAAACTAGGCGGTTTATGTAATGGGCCTATGGCGCAATTACACATAAGCCTATACTGAAAATGTATATCGTTATCATAATGGTTAAACGTGGTAAGAGTCTCTTAGCTTCGCTATCACAAGTGAAAATCCAAACAACTGTTAAAGTAATTGAACAAATGAAAGTAAGTACTCAGAACTTGATAGGACCTTTAGTTTCCATGCCTGCCTCTTAAGCCTTTTGTGGCTAAGATAAGTTACAAATTTGAGGGTGCATGGATGAAGAAAATAACAACTTACATTCCTTTAAATGCGTCATGGCTCAAATGGCCTAGGGATAAGGTAGACTGTGCGATGTAAAAGTAGTTAAAAATTGTGTCTCCGTTTTTTTTTTTTTTGCAGATTTTCCTTCTGTATGCAAGCATAAAATGTTTGAGTTTTTGAGCACGCCATCATCAAACACATACATTGGTGATGTGACCTGAAAGAACGATCTGGAAATCTCTCGACGGAGTTTGGCACCTTTATTCTGTTCTTTTCATTCATTAGTAGACAAAATGTTACAAACAAAGTTCATTTCTATGCCCTCGATCTGGCAAATTAAATTAAAACGAAATATGTTGAATTATTGTATTTGTTTGTTTTTTTAATTATAAATACACAGTTAGAATATGACATAAAGATGACATGGTTTGACTGACTTTTTCAATCATTTTCAATCACTATTACTGTGTCATTTAAATGCCGCGGCGCCAGATACCGGTATATCTCTTTAAGTATTTCCATCAGAACAACGAACGTTTCCTGTGACCAGATTCGCAAGCGAATGTTTGGTCAAGTTTTGAAAGCCTTGAAGCAGTCACTGACTGTAAGTGCTCTACATGTAGAGTACTGATCTAGCAATACTCTTCTAGGACCAGGTAGGGAGATATCCGCACAAGGTGAGTGTACTCAAAATCATTTTCTCATCTGAAAATACTGTCAGGTAACTTCAGTGTAGCCATAACATTACTTTTGACCTTTTAAAAAGTGGATGGTACTCAGGATTTATTTTCGTATACTTCCACATGCTTATTTTCTTCAGAGATTTAATATGCTTTGATTGCGTTGTAAGTTCAAAAATTCAGCGCTCGGGAGAAAATTGATCTCGGATAACGTCTGGCCTCCACTAAACACTGTAGGGCTCTTAGGTGCAACTACGTAACAACGGGGTTACGAGGTTTTCACAATTTTATAATCTTCTTCGACCTCAAATATTCTTCGACCTTCATCAAAATCAAAAGGGATCATGTGTTTAGATATCGTGTACACTAGGTTTTCACATGTTGACTCTTGTTGACACAAAATGATCTTCGAACTCTACCAAAAACATTGGGTGTCTTGTACTTAACATGGTACACCTGTGTACTCAATATCATACCTGTCCAAGCTTCCCTCCTCGGGATAAGGTTTTTAAAAGGTAGGGTCACATACACAGCCGGATAATAACAAAATTTAACGATTATCATCCCAACAAAATCAATGTTTTGCAGGGCCATGTAGGGTCAATTGTCACAGTGTGTTCATTGAATCTGTATTACGTGTGACTGTGGCGGCTGTGATGGGCGTTGCTCACACCTGTTTTTTTTTTTTTTTTTTTTATAAGACAGGACGGTTTCAGCGTTTTTGAAGTGGCTATTTACTGTACCAAACACTAATACACCGAAATTTTTGGAAGGGATGAAAAATGAACCTTTTTAAGCCTATTATCTGTAACATCTCGCCGGATATTTGAAATGCCTGTAGAGGGACATAGACTATATATAAAACAGTTCTGTTCTCTCACAGGGAATGCAGATGGAGAGAAGGGTCGCCGGCAATTTCAAAAAGGAGGTTGCGAAGATTGAAAATCAGAGTTTTGTCCGTCTAGGGATAGGGAGAGTGGGGAAACGTTGCCAACTTCGGTCACAACACAATTTTTAACATCCTAATTTACAGTAGGCGAGTTTTAAACCTACCCTCACTTGTTTACTGCGTTGCTATAAATAACTAATACATGTATTCAGTCTTCAATCATACACACTTTTTAAATCAGTAAAATTTTGGTTTTTCGATCTGGTTCTATAACAATTTCAAAAACGCACTGGAAGATTTTCTAAGGCAGGTTAAAATGGAAAGAAGACTAAACCCCGGCCCTCATCTGTTACATCTCGGTTACATCACTTTACAATTTTAACCGAATTTTCAGTGCAAAGAGCAGGGAAAATGAAGACCCATTTTACCGGTCTTGCCTGTTGGGGATAGGAGGAAAAACTTCGTCCACTTTTTGAAGGTGTGCATGTATTCACTTACCAAAATTTCCAAATCAGAAACTTTTCTGGGTTTTCGACTTAACTATATTAGAAGGTTGGAAATACGGAAAACACGTAAATTTTGAAGGCCTTGCTTTACTCAATTTTCAGCATTTCCACGTCAGGCAGTTTTTCTAGATTTCCACAATTACGACCTGGCCTTTTAGACGACCTATACGGTGAAGAATATACTGTACGTCACAGTAACAAAAATGCAATGATAAGAACAGATTGCTTTGATGATTGCTTTGAGATACAATGATAAGATCCATTGCTTTTTTATTTCTAACGGGTAGTTCAACGATATAAACAAACAGACGAAACGAATATCTAAGAGTTTCCTTTAATGCCAAAGAAGTAATATTAAAGGAGCAAGAAGAATATAAATCAACATCGCGCGTTCTCTTTGCAGTTAGGTAGCATGTGTAAAGCTGAGTTTGCTTGACACGCGCATTGCGGAATGCGTAATGCGGAACGCGGAAAGAATTCTTTTTTGTTTTTCCAATGACCTGTTTATTGGGCACCCGGAAGGTGACGCGGATTGCGGAACCATCACACGCGGATTGCGGATTGCGTATCGAATTCTCCATTTCGAATTCTTTCCGCAATCCGAGGCGCGTATTGGTGACCACGTGGACACCGTGTATAGATTCCAGTAGGATTTTTCATACTACGTCGTACCACATACTGACAAAATGGGGGAAATTTGGCAGGTTTATGATGTTTTATTGTGATAACTTCACACAACAATGGAAAAATGACTAAAACTTAAGTGCTATGAACCAATTAACTTCCAGTCAATAAGTAGTATGTCTATCAGTTTCATATCTTTATCCACTGGGCTATAGTCATCCATGAATAACTGCTAAATGACCCAAAGCAGCTTGTGGTAACATTGGCAGGCACGTAACTTATCAACTTGCCTGCCCCCTGCTCTTCCCCCTCCCACCTGACAACATGGATCCCTCGGAATTTCTCAATTGCAAACCCTCTTCTCAAAATTTGATGGGGTATTCTGCAGTTATTTGACTGGTTACATCACGCGATGACACTAGAAAAAACAACGTAGGCCCTACATATTGGCCCTTGGTATAGAGGTCTTGACTCACTCCGATTGATATGGAGCTAGCCAAATACCACACAGATGTACGCGGAATGCCGAACGATCCGCGTGGGGTGTTTAGTGGGCACTCGGATCCTTTCCGCGTTCCGCATTCCGCGTTCCGCGTTCCGCAATACGCGTGTCAGATAAACACACCTTAAGGGTGGTTCCTGGAAGAGTGTTATCTCAACGGAACAAGTAACCACTAAATTACGCAACCTTATTTTAATATTTAATGCATTATTGAATTATGTTAATAATGAGACACCACACACACATTTAAAACATGATAAAAATGTACAGACAATTTAATCGGGTGACCCTTGGGAAATTCGTTAGTGTCAGAATTAGTGTTAGAATGTGTTACTTTTGTGAATTAAGATATTGAAGAGCTGAGACCTGATTATACAAATGGGTTATTATTTCCGAAAGCAGTGTACTACCAACAAAACGCTTTTCAATATGTTTTTCTTCCTATATCTAAAGCTGTAGATGTTGGTATGAGACTATTAAAACTTTAACACGGATAAATTTGCAGAACTACGCTGATCGGTCGTACCCATTTTATGGCATTATTATTATAAACATAGTGAATATTACTTTGAATAAATAAACCAGAGGTTTTTTATTATCGCTTATGACAGGTGTTATCCAATTTACGGCCTGCTTTATTTCAAGCGTACAGTAATGCGGAATTTGTGTTCTATTTATGTTAGACGTTGCCATTGGTATTATGTTTTACTTTCTCTCTCTCTTTTTTGCAACCGTACAGCAATATATATGACGTTTTAAAGGACTGCGACCTCAGAGGGCAAAAATTACAATATCTGTGGTCAGTGATTCAGTCATCTGTAGCAGACAACTGTCTCAATTTGTCCACAGAGAATATAATCAATGAATGCTAGACGTATGTATACTCAGTCATCAAAAACATAGTAACATTCATTCAAGGAGAGTGCCTTCAAGACCCACTTGTAGTAGAGTGAATTTTACCGAAAATGCAGTGAACTTAAAAAGAGCGGTATTTCACACCATATGTAGGGAATATTGCTTCATTTGGAGTGAATATCCACTCCATGCTAGGTGGAAATCATTCTTTTATACGAGTGGGCCATGCAGACTCTCGTCCCACATGGATCAGTCCAGATACCCGATTTGACCCATACTGGGCAGTTCTCGGGTTCACGTGGGTAATTGTCAAATATGGACACCATATACATATCCCACATCCGTTATGGTTATCTGAGCTGACCCATATGGGTCCCTTACAGACCTTGGATGCAAAATCGTATGGGCCCCATATGGATTCATCTGCATGGATTCCCCTATATGGGGTCCATGATGGAGAGTCACTTGGGTGGGTTTGACCCTTTCGCTTTCGGGAGGATATATACGTCAAATCAGTAGTTACCAGTTACAACTTTCATATTCAGCAGGAAAACATCGACAGTAACTGCAGGTATAGCTATGATTAATTCAATAAACTGTGCCAGACGTGGACACAGCTTGTGACTGTTCATGAAGCAAGTCCTTATTCTATAATTTTTCTATAATTATATATTAAATTACTTAATTACAGTGAATAAATGTCAAAACTGATGTAACTTGACTCAACCATCAACGATTATTTCTCAACAATCCTATAAGAGCTTCATGATAGCTAAAGATGGTTATGATGCTTTTTTTAGTATTTTAATCCTGTTTCCAAAAAAAAGTAGTACTATAAAAGAAAAATCCTACAGATTAACTACACGTCAACAAGGCCACCATTCCATTTAAATATGTCTGTTTACCTACCTCGTTCGTTATATTGAATATTCAATGTTAGATTTCTTGTTGCAAGCTTAACACCAAAATGGCGACAAGAAACGTTGACCTGTTCCTCTGACGGTGGGAATCTTAACGTGGATTCTGAATCAGACGTGTGACTGACATCAGGGTTTGCTCGCTGAATCTCGTTGTGAACCCACGAGGAGTCGGCGACCACGCCGTTTATCAGCCAAGTCAGTTTAGCGACAGGCCTGCTACCACTGGCGCTGCATCGGATCTCCAGGACTTCGCTCTCATCAATAAGGAGATCCAAGGTATTCGCTGATTCCTCGAATGTGTAATGGTTGAGGAAAAGTGACAAAGTCGGGACAACTGCAAAGCAATGACGTCGATCACATATTAAGAAGATGACATAATTATTGAATTACAGTAACCTCAAGATGTAGAATGTACGCTAAGCAAGCTTCTGTGCAGTCTTCTTCTTGAAGGTAATGTTATCATCAAATTACATCTTTAAAGAAAATGTTTCGGCAGCCAGACATTATTTTGCCTCATCAATTTCCTCAGTTGCAATTGGTGACTTTTCTCTTTCGTAAGTCCTACATCTCTTCCCACTTCGATCAATAAAGCAAGGCGTGTGTAAATATCAAAAAGTATCATATTTCTCACTATATTCCTATGGGAGGGTCGTGCAACCTATACCAGGGAAGAACACACTGAAATTGGTCTGATGTCGTCATGACCAACGTTGAATATCCAGAAGATGACCTTTGTCTCAAAAGTTCAGTGAATCCTTGTAAATCAATCCACAAAATGAGAAGTTTCTGGTTGGGATAATATAACACACGGTGCAATGAGGCATTAAGATCTATATTTTGTGTTCCTTCGTCTGCAGTGATTGTGTCGGTGGGCTCCCACAGTCATTTCAACACACTTTTTCCCCTTATATCTTGAATATGTGTCATCATTTGAAGAGCTTTGTAAGCGTTCAGATTGATTGTGCTATAGAAAAAAAAAGACGATTATACAACTCTTTGCTCTTGACCGTCATTTTAATTATTAGCTCCTTCGAAACAGTGACTCCTTAAATCCACTTAAATTTGAAATAACGGGGTCGGAAAAATTGATAAGTGCTTTAAAAGTTCAACCCGTCAATCTCTTCAGATTTGCTATTTGCTCTGTCCGCCCAGTGAGTCGCTATTTAACTACATGTTCTGCCGATGTACACATTGCAAACGCCGCAGATTAGGGCTGTTGCCCTCCCTGCTTTACGAAGAGTTGAAGAGGCAGGGATGATCGACGTCGCCTGTTCATTGGTACGATCAATCAACGTAATAATTACTTACATCTAAAACGACGTCATGTACTCCAACATCAAACTGACTTCAATAATCACCTTCAGTTTACCACCTGCTATTCAGTCGATTCATTTCCCTTCTGATATATTTTTTCCATTAAACTTTAAGTAGGTATACATGGATAATCTCCTTCATTTCTACTTAAACGTGGCATCTTAACATTATGAACTTTCACCTGTTCTCTCCCGACTGCACTTCTACAGGGGGGAAACCTTTAACCTTTTTTAACTTTTCTTTAACCTTTTACGTTTAACTAAATGAACGTGTCTAGCTCAACTTATTGTGACAACAAAAACTTTTCTACATTGTATCACAGAATTTCATGACGTTTTACAAATAGCAAAAGACACATCCACGGATATCACATGCCCGTCTTTTCTAACGGTTGGTGACCTAGCAAACCTGAAGGGTTTTTGTAGACCACAGTCTTTCCAAAGAGCTGGAGGACCTTATCCAATATCGGTTAAGTTCATAAACATTGCAGGGGAGTCCATTCAGGCTAGACAATTCAAAAACATGATAATTGTCCCTGGGATCGCGTGAATTCATGACGCTCTCTTCAGCTTGAGGCAATGGTATTCAACGAACTTCAAGCAGATTTAATTTGAATCTGACTGAACACCTTCAGACCTACTAACGAAATATCAAATGTTTCTTTCCATTTCTGAAGTATTTAAACAAAATTAATTTTAGCGCTCACACTTATCAATGACATCGAAGGTATAGATCAGCTTCTGCTTAAATTTCACTTACCTTGAGTGGTGAGGTTGTACTGGACAACGGCTGTGAAATTACGTTCACAACAGTAAATCCCTTCGTACTCCGGTCTTGCTTTTTCTATTAACAGGGAGTGGTTTTGAAGCAGTTTGATGCCCCTTGCTACCTCCCCTAATGCAAACTGCTTCGAATAAAGCAATTGGCCATTCGCAAACCACATGTTACCATTTACGCTTACACCTTCACATGCCATGAGGACGGATTCTGATTCCACCACTGTAACGGTTAAGGAATCAAAGTCTGGACATTTCAGCGATGAAACAACTTGCACAACATAAAACATTGACATCAGATACATGATTATAGTAATATAGGAACTTGAATAATGAAAAGTTCTGCAGAGATTGATCCTAGCGTACACTCAATGTACACACTTGGTGAAACTTTTTTTTTTCTGTAAACAGTTAAAGAGCAAAAGTGAAACGGACAGGGCCATAAACAAATAGATGAATGAACAATTATATAAAGATTCTTTCCAAACCTTTTCCAAGAAGTGTCTTAATAATTACTCAATTGATCGTGTAGTTTCTGTTAAAGTTTAGCTGATTCGAAAAACAAAGTTTGATTGATACATTGAGCTCGGGAAGTCTCCTTAGCTCTGTTCGACACAAAAAGATGAACCTTGTACTGATGAAGAGACAAGATCTTTAGAAAAGAAGAAGGGCCAACTGTCCTCACTTATTGAACATCCTTTTTGTAGATAAAAACAGGCAAATGATGACTGACATGACTGTGAATTTTGTCTCCCTCTTCATATAACATTGTTTTTTCATAAATTAAAAATCAATTTAAAGATATTTAATAACAAATAATGTACAGATGGAGAGACCATCAATTAGATAAAGAGTAGGCTCTTTTCTTTAGAGAAAAATAGCAAACAAGCTCTGAATAAAAACATGGGTAATTGAAAAGTATCTAATGAAAAAGAAAAACACCTTCCAGACAAAAGTACAAGATTATGGTGTTCTTTTGGCGCTAACAATTGTTCCATACTGAAAGTTGAAAGTGAGAACTTTTGTAGAATGGTAAATATTGTTGAAATTGTTTCACAAAAAAAAAAATTAAATTCAAATTATGCATCTTCCGTAACTCCTGTCATGTTTTGAGGAGGTGAAGCTATTCCTGATGGCTTGGGGTGAGAAAGAAAGGTTTAACGATGATTAAAGGTACTTTCTCTGTGCGTCATATTTGTGAATATTAGACGCAACATTTCACTTTACATAGAAACAGCAGCAAACAGTTAATTGCTGCGCAATGAATAATATTTAATGAATGATAGTCAATATGCTCGTTTACCCTGTAAGTCCGTACGACTACATTACGGTAAAAAAAAGATGAAACTGGATGGTACTTTATTCAGAAAATATTTTTTCAGGCTGTGGGTGTTTTCAATGCAATTTTTGTCCAACCCACGGAACCTAGAGGCGGTTCTAGGATTTTACTTAAGGTGGGGTCCAACAGCAATTGCAAATTTAGCACTTTCTAATCATCGAGGCGTCTCCACCAGTCCACGGGGAGCTTACAGGAACTGATTTGGCTTTACAAGCCCCCAGATGTCCAAAAGAAGCCCCTGAGTGTCTTAAGCTGCTTGTAACCAGCCTTGAAATGATATCTCATGTGTGCAATTTCTCAATAAATGAAAAAAATCAGTCTCTAAAAAGGTAATACATATCAGATTTCTTTAGATAATACAATAATCGTAGGGAACCATGCATCTTCTTTGATTTATTCTTCCGTCCGTACCTTTTTCATCAGGCCTTAGACCCAAGACCTAGCCCCGCGTTTCCCCGCAATTGCGTTAAGTGGTGGGTTATTCTTGTGGGGGGGGGAGGGGGGTGGGCTCAAATGGCACCCTTCACCACTTACATTGTAGGTACAATTACGAAAAATACTTAGCTGAGCCCAACCATATCGGTTGAAGCGGAGCTCACCGGAAAATGCTTGAATGAAAATTAGTTTCCATCAACAAAATACAGTTTTTCCATTAAATGTCTAGTGAAACAATATTTGTTGGCCCACTTTTTTTTTCGAAAGTCCCGTTGTCCTCTCCGCCTTCTTTGTATCTACCAGCCTGAAATTCTTAGACTTTCGTCAATCCTCAAGTGACCGGGGAACCACCACTTGTCAGTACGTTACTTGCGATATTACTGGAAGAGAATTGGATCTCTTGAGCTATAGTCACTGATTATCTCCACTGGATGACTAAATGCGGCGTCAAAAAATACAAAAGAACTCTTTAAGAACATTTGACGTTAAGCCCGATGTTTGCTTTTATTTGCAACAGCAGGCCTGTAATCGTTCCAATAGTTCGGTTAATTAAAAGACAATACATTCTTTTACTGGAGGTGACTTTATGTAGTAACTTTTAAGTGAAGTAAACACCGATACATCTCTTCTTACGAAAATTATTTGAGCTCCCGTAGAAAATAACGGAAATAATGATCACAGCAAAAATGATTTACCTAGACTTTCTTTTGATTTTGTTCAGGGTTTTATAAAATTTTGTCTGAAAATGATTTTTACCGGAAATGGCTGTTCCTTCATATCACACAAATATTTGGTTCATGATCGGCAAAACCTTCGGAAATACTCACTGAGTAAAATGGTTGGCAGGTTCGTGAAGCTGTCCGTTCGTACAAGCACACATGGTGGTGCATAAATTTATGTAACGTTAATTTACAACTTACTGTAAAACACCTATCAATTGATTCCAAACGTCTAAATTTAGTATCATTGGAAAGAGAAATGCGCCCTGAGCACGAATTCCCCATTTCCATACCCTGTGAGTAAAATGCAAGAAATTTAAGTTGGTATGAAATACTCCCATACCCATCATGCTCCAAACCCTGTAAACCTTGTGAAATTATCAAAGATCGAGTTGATATTTAAGTGACGTCATAGAATGGAGAAACCCACCGAGCGCGTCTGTCCAGGGAGGTGTTAATAACACCTTCCTGGTCTGTCGACCTTTCATATTCTTGCGATGTGATGCGTTGTAGCGTTGGTGCGGTATACAGCGCGCATTTGCCATTGTAAGGCTGTTAGCGATAGCATCAGCCTTATATATCATATCTTTTGGAGTACGGTTAGTCTCTACGAATTTGTCTAGTGTTTCACAACAAAAGCCATTCTTAGCCAATGCTTTCTACAATCGAATTTTCTATACGGGGTTGTCTAGTGACGTTTTTACGCAATGATTTGTTTATAAAGTACTCGGACTTTCAACGACTACTTGAAAGCGCCTAAGCAACGTTAAACACCATAGTGCTAAATTCTATTTCGCGAAACTGCCTGCTGGCACCCAATACAAGGCGAAGCTACAAGGATTGAATCTGGGGTCGGGTTAGCAGTCGACGATATGGTGAAGAATCAGTTTGGACCTACGGTACGATAGACTAATAGCCTCTGGAATGAACCAACCTGGTTGTTCACCCAAAGCAGTTGTAAATTAGTGTAAGATAGAAACAGTCATAATTCTTGAGCGAATGAGAAAGGGAGCAAAGAATATGCTCAGCTGATATAAACATGATGATATAAGCATTCATTTGCAATGTCCTGAGACGGTACGTACGCCATTGTATCGTAGAGAAAACACTCGGGTTCGATATTCTCGTTCGAAATCCTCGTTGGAAAATCATGACAGATATGGTGCTCGTCGAAACATTCGTGGATGAATTGAACATAACAGATGCTGATCCGCTTACAATGCCTTCTATCTTTCGCATCAAACTTCCATTCTTTTAGAGTGTGACGGTAGCACAGAATGTTAGTATAGGTTATTGTTACCATCTAAGCGGTATATTCAAGAGAATATTTATGCTGGTACATCAAAACAAAGATGTCCTTTATCGAAGCATAATTGTGATTACCCAACTACTGACCTTCTTTTATAAACGAAGAATTGATTGGTGCTAACATTCTGTGCTACCGTCATAGTGGTAGGACGAAATCGATCCAGGATTTTAGCATTCGGAAGATTCGTCTTGAGACAGACTGAAGAAATTTAACCTGGCATATCATGGATGAAGCATCCTCTCCACGGTATCACCAGAGCAACAAGCATCAGCTGCCATTTCCTTTCCGATTACAACTGTTCTGTTCGCATTCAAAAGAACTTGAACTTTCAAGTGCAAATTAATGTCGAAATCTCCAGACGAACGCTTCAAATCTATCTAGTGTGTATTTTAGGTTTTTCCATGCCAGCAGACGGTTCAATTTGACTGCCACACACACGATAGGCATATGCACTCGACATAGGTCGATACAGCTTGGGCATACATGCTCTCCATTCTATGAAGTCATCAAATCGGTCTTTGTAATTCGCAGTATTTTCGGTTCACCAGTGTATTTCCACAGGTAGGTAAAAATTGCACTCGCCTTCTTTCTTGAACCTATAGATGACGTGGAAAGTGACATTTACTATTTGCATGAGAATTATTTTTTCTGTAGACATACAATTTATCGACGTTTATTGTTTTCAATGAACAAGAGCTTTAAAGATCAATTTCAAAATAATCGTTAGGATCTTGCTTCTCTTCTGCGTGGATTCTGCAAAAAAGGAAGGGTATTACAACAATTCCGTTCAGTTTCAAAATGATTGAATTAATCTATATGTTCCCTACCCCCTCCATTATTTTTCACCTCAATGTTATGCAAATTTATGATCATTTGCCACTTCAGATTTGTGTTCTTTGTACTATATTCTGCCTTGTCATAGCTTTGTATCTTTTTTCACTGAGATGATAACTAAAGGATTAAATGAAAGAATAGCGAACTGTAACCCAAGACATGCAATCTATTTGAAATTGTGATATGTTTTACAAAAGAAACCCTACAATCAGTAAAGCACAGTCACTCCCTGACCGATTTAAATGGCTACCTTTAGATTAGAATTGCCTTGGTTTGACACAGAACGTGATTACATATCGAGTTCGGCCATGGTTCCTTATTAAATGCTGCAACCACTATCATCTGTAAGCTTAGCAGTCTTTTACTCCCACAAATGAAAACAACTCTTCAAATGGTATTCGGTCACTGCAATTCCTGTACCTTTATGTGGCATTTATCAGTTGATTACCTTTCCAACTACACGTTGTTATAAGTATCAATTTCTTACTACACGTTGTTCTATGTATCTATTACTTGAAATTCCACATACTTCCTTTGTAAATACATTCTATCTAGCATGCGCATGCTATTGCCAGAATTAACTATTTGTCACTTGAAAATTTAAACAGCATTTCGAGTTTAATCGATTAAATTGAATTGAGTTAGAATTGAGTTAGAATTATAGAATTCAAATATATTGAAATGAAATTGACAAAAGGACATGAAAAATAACAAACGTGTTGAAAAGTCAGATTCAAATGGGCTATGGGTAAGATCTGACAGTATACTGTTGTTTTATTTTTTTTTATTTCTTTGAATTCAGAATGCCTTCATCTTGATAAATATAATATCAACCTGAGTTCTTATTCTGTTCATTTATCTACATCCTGTCACTGTGGAAAACTTAATCCACACTATGCAGATGGCGGTATGCAGTTTTATGTATATACTATGATAAACTGATCACATTTGGTTTCATGGAAGTATGAGAGAAATCTGATTTGAATGGACGAAGCTTAGATCGTGTCCATCATTCATTACAATATGTAATCAAACAGCACAGTAGTTGTTCGACGATAAAATTGTTGTAAAATAATCAAAGAATCACAAGGATGGTGTAAAACAGGTGACTAATTCGGTCACAATGGTGTGGAAGCACTCACACACAACAAAAACAACGAATAATGAACGATTTATTGTATATGATGTATATAATGTATATAATATATTGTATGTAATATAATCAAGCAGTTAAAAAAAAGTATCCAAATTTTCAAAATGCTTTAAAGGTGACAACACTTTAATTAACAGTCACATATGCTAGTTAGGAAAAAATGCATTTCAAACAAACTTGAAGAAGTATGTTAGTACGTATGTATGTTAGACGTATCGATATCAACCCAATCAGCCCCTTTAGGGAGTAAAATAATTGCATACAATGAAACAAACATCAAAGTTACATGATGCGTGGCGGTTCGATGATACAACAATGCGAGTGTTTACATTGCAACATTTTGCAATGAAGCTGACTGGTGAAGCATGACTACTGGAGTTTTGGCCTTACATCGCATCACAATTTACCTGACATTACCGTACGTAGTGGCAAGGAAGAGGCATAACTTAAATTTCCTTTTCTGTTGTAAACTTAGTGTAAATATTCAAGATTAACCCTTGAATATACAATGTGTGAATCAGCTTTGAAAACGTTTGCCTGTAAACTCCGGGCAAACAGATGGTGGATCTTCCTTAAGATAGTCCTACAGGCAGTTACCCCCCTAACCCACCCTCCGAATTCAAATTTTTTTTTTTTTTTTGCACAACCTACTTACATGGCAGTGGAAGAACATTGCTTTAGGACTAGAATACTGCACCACCAAATCCAGTTTCTTGTTTTGAAGTACTTCACACTTGTGTCAATCTCAGTATCATCATGTCAGTTATGTCATACCTGATAACCTGACAAGGTGAATTATGACCAGAGACATTAGGAGAGGTTCGGAGATACGAGTCGAAAGACATGCTAAAATGCATGACATCATAGTATGGATTGCGTGTACTGGTTATATACAATACAGCACCCCACAAGCTATTTGTGCCCCTCCGATTGAAATTATTATGAGTCAGTTGTTGGCTAACCGGTGTAAGTTCAACCAACCCACACATTATTAACGTAACTATACTAATCAGGAGACTTTTCACGTAGTGGGGACTTCTTTACGATCACACCCTCTACATCTCAGTTTGCCCCGTATCTTGAAAGTACAGAAAATAACACTGGTAGACACTGTCGATTTATTTAGCTGCCTAAGCTATATATGCAGTGAAAGTGAATCTAAATGTTGTTATCCGTTATAAGTGAAATAACCTGACTGATAATTTATTTAACGTTAGGCAATTAACAAAGTAAGGCGAAGACGTATTTGTCCTACAAAACAACTATGTCAGAAAAAAAAAAAATCAAAGTTACCTGAATAAGTTAATCAACAATTGATTTTGACGTACGGTAACTGCGGTAAAATGTATAGGCTTTTAAAAATGTTTTTTTTTTACTAATGTTCATTTGATAATGAGCCAGGCTGACAAATCCTGTCCATTTATAAGGTTCGTACAAAATCGCTTCAGAAAATGCGTTCACACATATAAATAATCATAACTACTGTACACGTTAAAGAAAGTATGAAGTTCATGCCGATCAGTACGTGCTTTTAAATGTAACCTACATCAGCTGAGCACTGGGAATCTTTCATCTGAAAAGCAACAAAGAAATGAATAAAATTTAATTACGGTTATAGAGTTGAATTGTAAAAAAACGCCTTTATCAATAAATTGTGCTTTGAAGAAGCTTTGGACTGACATTGACGTTACGCAGACTGAGTACAAAATTTACATAAAACTGACTGACTTACTTACTTTTCTGAAACCATTCAAGCTACTCAATACACATCTGCAACAGCTTCATCTCTTAACAACATGCGCTAGATAAAATGCATTAACTGACTTCTTGCAAGTTTGGGTAAACACATTATTCTTCAATACAAGGAATTTCTAGAAAGCATTTCCAAGAAAAGAGGCCCACACCTTTTTTTTTTATTTTAAATAATCTATCATGAGTTTGTTTTCACAAATATTGGCTTTAAAAATTATACTCTATTTTTTGTAAAAGAATGGCCGTGATTATGACCTCTGAGCCACATTTCAGCCACCTATCTTTTGGCTCCGGGTTTTTTTTAATGCATACTGTATTACTATCTCATGCAAGAATGCGGATTTCTGTCGTGTATACCCATATGTCCTATTAAATAGGTGTGATCATATTGATTGTATTTATGATCTGCTGAAATGCTTGTGCATGCAGATCTAGGAACTAACACAGATTTTATTTCTTATAACTTTAAGGTGGGGTTCTTAGTACATTGAAGTTTACAAAACAAAAAATACCCTGTATGATCTCCATAATTGGAGCCTCACGCTTTGAAGTATGACAATAATGATATTTTGCAGGGGAGAGGTTCCCTAAATAGGTCGAAGGTGGGCACGTGCACCGCTGGTCTGTGCTTAAATCCGACCCCACCGACCATCAGTATGATTGCCACTCTTAAACAGTTCCTCTCTCAGTCTTAATGTTCACTTTACAGCAACGTTTAAGCAGGCCTATTCGGTTGGCTACATTTTCGGCGACCAACAGTTGATTGTCTAAAACACTTCAGACTTGCAGCAAGACAAGATGCTTTGGCCCCTCTACGCCTCCCCCCCCCCCCCCATATTTATTATTATTATTATTATTGGGTTTATGTTTTAAAGATTTTACATTTTTTACTACTTGTGATAGGTAAAGTTGTACTGTTATGGAGATTCAGTTAGTACAATTGCGGCTAACAATTATGAAACTTATTGTGGGTATTACATTTATGGTACACATTCTTACATTCATGGTGGGTATTACATTTCTAGCAAATTATTACAGGTATGGACTACACAGTGTTCTCTAAAAATAGTGAACAGTGACGATATTTTATAAAAAAAAAAATCGGTTGCAGATATTACTCCTTAAAACCTGATCCAGTTCTATTATGTATTAAAAGCTCGCTATCACAGAACAGAAAACGTTACGTGGCTACATATCTTGCCTATACGTCTAGATTGTATGATGTTATTTCAACAGCAAAATAAAAGAAGGAAGAAAAAGAGTAAAGCCTTGATAAAATCGATGACAAAAATAACATTCAACGTAAGATGCACTAAACTTACAATTTTGTTGTATTCATCTTTCCATAATACTTCCCCGTGAGTCTTCTGTGAGAAAAAAAGGAGAAGTACAACGCTCACTTGTTGAGAAAAGGTGAGCATTTACTCGATATTCCTTCGTAACGTATGTTTTCTTACTTGAGACAAAGCAAACCATGCAAATTGAAGCTCATGAATTTGTCAAGTACGTAGAATACAGAAATGTACATTTGTTCCGATTACACCTTATTACTCGTATCTTTGAGATGTATAAGACTGATAGTTCGAAATTTCCTTAGAGAATGCTGCCAAGCTCTCGCCTGAAAATTGAGAAGGACTATCTATAAGTATTTTTTCTTCAACAGGAATAATACCTGAAAGAATGATATGCGTTCTTTGTTTTTCTTCTACGGTGGTACATTCAAATGCTCTCACAATTGGCCAAACAAGCCTATTAACATTACTAAGAAATATAATGATTGATATGTATCACGTCTCAACAAACCCAGTTGCATAGTACAGTCATGATACTCCTACACATTACATTTCAGCTCTTTCCAGGCTTCCCTCCTTGAGATATCATGTTTTCAAGGTTTCACAATTTGACTCCTGTTGACACTAAGTGACCTCCACCAATATCAATAGGGTTCCTCTACTCGATGTCATGCACGTACACATTACCTATGAGATCTGCTCAAACTCCCTCCTTGAGATATCGTGTTGACAAGGTTTTTTACAATTTACATTACAATTTTACATGCATACATACCTGCATACATGCATAAATGCATACATGCATGGGTACATACACACCTGCACACATGCACACATTCACAAATGAACGCATGCACACATGCATGCATGTACGCATGTACGCTTACACACACTCACACACCCACGCACACACATACACACACACATACACCATAAACACGAACGTATCCATGATTACAAAGTTACGATTATCACCGAAACCAAAACTTAATAACACAGATTTAAAACACAGCTACCTACTCATTACGCAACTGACACCTGTCAGTCACTTATTAAAACTAACTAATGTAACTTGAAGATCAAAATGCAATGTCCTTAGTCACATAAATGAAAATATCAATGAAAGGCTTAACAACGCTGGATCTTACATTATCTGTAGGATAATATACGTTCGTTGGTTAATGCAAGCGGTTACGAGGGCGTGCATCCAGTTGATAGCGTTAACCCCGAGGTGTATTACCCTATTATCAATGCGCTCCAGAGTTGATTACCTTTTTGCATACATACAAAACATGATTTTTTTTAAAAAAAGGACGAAAATAAGAGACGACTGGGCTTTTAAAGAACCGCATTGCTATAGAAAATGAACCACAAGAAAAGGGATTCACAACGTGCCAGCAATATTCGTGCTCAGTACACAAAGTAATACTAAGTAACAATCACATGCATAGCAACAACAAGCTACTGCGTGTTAGTTGGCACTCAGGGCAGTGTTTACGTACGTTGTGTACTACTAACGCGAATGTCGTATAGTGGGTTCACACGCTGTGGTTCAGTTTACTTATGCACTGTTAACGGAGCATCAGCAGAGCTTTGCTTTTCTTATCAAGTTTTTGGAATTTGCTTAGGATTGACTACAATAAATTTTGATAAAGAGAGTTGCAGATTTTGGAACATTATTCAGCGAAATTCTTGAACAGGTTTAATACCATCATACCTGAAAAAATTTCGTTAACCTTCATGCATAACTTTATGGGGCTCAGGTCTACGTCATTTGACTAACTGTGCATAAACGCCCCTTTGCCTGTGACTGTGGAAGTTTTATAATTGCAGTCTTGAGCCCCATATAATACGATATTATTCCATATGGACTCGTTTGGGGACTTCTAGGTAAGATCGACGAAGAAGGTATGCTAATTCCCGAAGGTTTTACCAAATTTGCTAAACATATCGCTTTTGATAGTTTAATGCTGACACAATTCCACGAATTAGAGAGATAAGATTATCGCAAGGAGAACCACTGATGTTATCACTGTTATGTTCGAATTTATTTATGTATATTTTATATCTTTTTTAGATTTTAGGCATATAGTTCGCTTGATCAGCAGCCCCAAGGATAGGCCTACTACGAACTTCCCAGAAATGTTTTGTGTGTAGGCCTACATGTAAGGGGCCAGGCCGGGGCAGAGTACAAAACACTGTTGATCTGGTTTTATTGTGTTCATTCGATAGTGATTTTACCTTAAAATTGACCGTGCATTCGTCATGGGATAGTAAATGGTCACCTGACTTAAATTGTCCCAATGAGAGTAAAGAGTTGATGATTTTTAACAAGTATGCATGAACAACTGGTAATAGATATTTACAAGGGTGTTATAACTTGACTCCTGTTGAGCCCAAATGATCTTTGAGCTCCACCACTAACAATTAGGTTTTCTATTCAATGTGATGCAACTAAACATTGCATATGAAATCTGTAAAACCAAAAATATGAGATTTGTCCAAGTTTCCCTTCTTAAGATATCTTGTTACAAGGTTTTTACAAGTTGACCCCAGTTGACCCCAAATGATTGCTTACCTCTAAACTAAAGATTTCTTCCATTAAATATAGAACAACTACGTAGGAACTATGAGATCTGTTCAAGGGTCAGTTCTTAAGATATCGTTTATTAAATTTTCACAAGTTGACCCCTGTTGACCCGAAATGACTACCACCAAAATGACGTCCACCAAAAACAATACGGTCTTTCCAAATATGAGATCTGTCCAAGCTTTTCTTCTCGATATATCATGTTTACAAAGTTTACACAATTTGACCCCGTCGACCACATGTGACATTTTATATTCATCAAAAACAATACGATCATCGTACTCAACGTTGTACACATACATCCTAAATATGAGATCTGTCCAAGCTTCAATTCTTAAAATATCGTTTACAACGTTTTAGTAATTTGACCCCTGTTGACACTAAATAACCTTTGACATCCACCAAACGCAATAGCCACTTGTTATCGATGTGGTTCAACTATTAGGTAAATATCAGATCTCTCCACGCTTCCCTTCTTGCGATGCTGCTAAGATTTTTTTTTTTCACAATTTGACTCCTGTTGACCTCAAATGACGTTTCACCTCCCCCACAAACAGTAGGATTCTTCTTCTCGTTGCAGCACATCTGCATACCAAATATAAGAAATTCTCTAAGCTTCTGATCTTGAGATATCGTGTGTACCAGTTAGGACATCATGGAAATACACACACATACACACACCCACATTGCCTTATCGGGACACGGGGAAAGTCCAAGCAAGGGAGTTACTGGAATTCTCCTTTCTTCACGCTATCGCATGCAGCACATGATTGAACGCAGAGAGGGCAGTCTCCAGATTTCCGTGTGAAAAACTCCCTCGCAGCGACAGAATTTCCGGGCAACTATATGCCACTTATGAGCTGAGAGTGAGCGCGGACGGACGTGCCAGCCTCTCGCCAGTCAGACAGTGTCCGTGGGTACACACGCTCATATACATACTCACACACGTATACTACAACGGCTATGATTATCATCGAAACATCAAACCAAGTACACGAATGTTAGAGTTGCTAAACTGAAAGTATGCAAATTGCTACAGAATGAAAGCAACATCCCAGTGGTAGTAATTTACAATGTGGTATAGTCAAAGTATTTTAATTGTACTTGGAGAGAAATCAACAGAAAGACGGCAAAAACCTCCATAACAAATTGAGGGGATGCACTACCAACAATTGTCCTTCGTACGAACGAAGGTGTGATTGAAAAGCTCATGAGCACCACCACTGCTGATATGCGAATATTTAATGAAAAGACATACATGGTCCTCTTTTAAATAATGTAGTACATAATTATGTTTCTGGAGTAGTGTATTCGATTTAATATCACACTAATAAGTAAAGATAGGACTTATTGCGCACATGTAATTTGATATCAACATACCTCCCATTTTCCGGTCACGTAATTGAGATTCACTGACACACCGAGAGATATTGTTATCCATGTAACTGTAGTTGGAGAAAGTAAAATAACCTGACAATTACTTTCCAAACCATGCGGAATTGTGAATGATTAATTTAATGTGAAACAGGTCCTCATTTTGTACAAACTGAGGTCCACGTAAACGCATGACCTTGCTATCACTTTTGTCACGAAAATGTGAAACGAGATAAGTAAAATAAAGCTAGAAATCAGTTTTATGGAAGAACAACTTATTTTGAATTAACATTGCCTCATCGTGAACACAGTAGTGCTTTTTTACAGAATCACTTAAAGAAAACGAATTCAGAAAACACAAAAAAGTCTTTCTCAAATGACTCGTTGCGAACGGTAATATCACCCGCATCGACCACGGCTTACTTGTAGTTTTGATTTCTGATGGAAACTGTGCAGATGTTCAGTACATTTAACAATCACACGTGTATCTTCAAAAGAATTTGAATTAAACGATCACACGTGCCCCACAGTTATTTTTTGTACAAAAAAAAAAAAGAAACAGCTGGAAATCACAGCCCATTGATGCATTGTTCTCTCGTAAAAAGATTTTTAAAAAATGTAATACAAATCTGCTCATCTTACTTGTTTTGGGGGGAATGTCTTTAATGTCGTCTCCAAACTCGAAAGGAAGAAGTGAATTGGCAAACCTTGTGGAAAAAGGGATCAATAGTTCTGTGTTTATTTTCAAAAATCATTGGCAAGATATTTTGTTGGCACATATCTTCGGTAGATCAACAATTTGAAAATGAAAAGGTTCCGTCGTAATTTTTTGCCAATATTAATGACAGTACAGTTCACCGTTTAGCAATATTATTCAACTGAGAATAAGAAAGTAATTTAAGAATAATCACGTAAATTTTAAGCAGAGCAAATATATCACCCGCGAAAACAGGATACATGAGTTCTACGAAACTTCAATTTTTATTGTAAAGAATAATAGTATGTATGAAAGAATTTTTGCTCATTACATGACAACTTACGTCACCTCTTCCAATGACTCACAACTGGCAGCATACTGCAGGATATCTTTAAATTCAATACTGTTAAATTTTCGCCATTGATTGGTTAGAAATTCTAAGTTGAGTATTTTCATCGTGCTTGTCGGACGTAAAATAGCCCCAGAAATTAGATGGAGAGCTGAACCACCTTTGTTCACAGACCCGAAGCTGTTTCTAAGTTTAACCTATGAGAAATTCATCAAGCACACGATTAAGTAGTAACTGACAATAAATATTGTAAAAGTAAAACTTGCAACATTTCAGGCGTGAACTACCCACTAGAACAACGTTTTTGTTACTTCTCCTTAAATCTTTACTAACCACAAGAAATGCAAGATAATTTGAGGTATAAAATGTGACGAGCTTTTTAGCTCCATCGTACTTTTGATGAAGAAGTATTAGTATGTCGGTGACCAAGGTATTAACACATATTTGGATGATCGTAACCAACGTGTTGTTCTTGTGAGATAGAATGACATGGTTAATCAATTTCAGTAACATAAAGTTTACACGCAATCATAGTGTCTTTAAGTGGCAATGCTAAGTTCCGCACACACGTTTTGGTACGTTGTGGTGCAGTTTCTGGTGTCAACTGCTGTCTTTGAGATCTTGCAAAACCAAAAAAAAAAAAAGAAAGAAGAAGAGAAAAACAATAAATGTTTGTTCACTAGTGTGAATTGGTGTAAGTCAATTTTGTGTAACGCTCATCTATACTTATGAAAAAATAGTTTATTAAGGAAATTGCACGTTACATCAAAAACGAAGCTAGTAAGTCATTGGAATCGACTTTTCGTACTACAGATAAGATTTTTAAACTTCGTTCACTTGTGTGAAAGATATTTCAAGCCATGTTGCCCACAGAGAAAGCTCGACGTCTTTGTACACGATTCAATTATGTAACAATAATCACTGTCTTCCGTATAGCTCCCTCCCCTTTCCTAAATAATTATTATCGCCTTGCTGCACTCCTTGAAATACAAATATTACTTCACTTACTTGTGCATCGGATGTCTTCTCCAAACTCCTTAACGTTTCATCGTGCTTAGCTTGTTTTTCATTCTTGAAAGTGATTATTTTTCTTGAAGGTCCTTCAAAAGATACAAGATTACATTTATAACTAAACTAAGCGAGGATTACCGTATTCTGTTTATGAATTCTAGGATATCTTTACAGTAAATCAAACCCTTGTATATTAATAGCATATTTACACACCCCTCCAAGACTGCAATCACTGACATTATGTAATCACTTACAGTGAGCACCAAATACTGGATATATACCTTTCGTCGAAATCGTAAGTTAATGATATTTACCAGTTTCTTTTATCATTGGATGTCCTTCAGGCTGTGATTGATCACCATGTTTACTTTTCGTGTTTTTCTGGCGACCTAAAATAAGAGATAAAGTAAGTTACAGCTGAATTTTTGTTTATTTATTCATTGTAATGAAACGCAGAAGAAAGCGGTTTGAATCACTATAGTAGTCAATGGATCTATAGTAAATAAATGACGCCATGGTGGTCTACACAAATTTCTTTTTATTTTCAAGCGTAACGAATAAACTTTCACTCAAAGCAAATATGGAAAATAAATGTAAATCACAGAGCTATCCACGGACTCACCAGTTTCATTTTAGCCTGATCACGGCTAGTCGCTTCCATTCGCTCTTCCAAGTATTCAGTGTATAAACGGTTCCCACACAATACATACAATTATAAAGTATCATCATCTTCCATTTCAGTCCTTCTTTACCGTACACACTTCTTCAATGGATAGAGTTGATTTGATGTTAAAAAAGAAACTTGTGGACTTAAGGTAAGCCAACTACGGTTGCACATAAAGAGAGGTCACGGGTGTTACATAACTGTATTTCTCAATCAGTACGTACGGTATTGTCAAACACCTCAGTATAGTCAGGGAAGAGCTAAAGGTCTAATCACTCACTCAGACATGTGTATGTGTAGTCTCTTGCCATTATTTTAAAAGTTTTCTCTTTCCCAATTAAAAAAAAAAAGTGTTTCTTTTATCCTGCACATGCAGGAGAAAAGAAGCTTGCCCTCTTGGGGGAAGGTGTCTGGTGAATGGGCTAGTACACTTTTAGAACGTTGGTATAAAAAATTAGCACACTTTGATCACGTAAGTCAAATGAGACATATTGGTGAAACATTTGACAAACTCGGTTGACAAATATAGTCACGTATTATTCAAAGCTTTACAGAGCACCCATTATTGCTGAAATTGAAACATTAAGTTTCATAATTATTAATAAATATGTATAATTAGTCTATGTGTGCGTTTGTAGGTGTGCACGGTAGCTAGTTGCCCGACGATCGGGTCACCGTGAAACACAGTGTCATAGTCCAACGTATAAAAATATATTAGTCATATATTAGTCTATAGAATAATTTAAGTGATTGCGTGTGTACTAAAAAAAAATCCAGTAAGACAAGATTATGTTTCATCTTAACTTTTTCTTTTGTTTTAAATGTCCCCGCGAGATTGTACATGAACAAACTAGTCTTTCAATGAAAGAAAATGACAGTAACTATTTTGAAAAGCAACGGGCTTGGCATAAAAACAGTAAAAAAAAAAACAGGAGTCATATTCAAAAATTAACGATTCTTACTGTAAGCCCCTACGTAATGAATAAGCAATAGAACAGGTCTCACTGGTGTATCAAAAAACATACTACTCAAGTCCTCGCTCCTTGGTCGGTATCGGGAATTGCAGTACTTGGTGAAAGGAAGCACTATATTTACAAATAACCTAGCTACGAATTGATCACAACATGGTATACTTCTCATTGGCTTGTTCAAAGAAGCACACCGTTGATTTGAATGAAAATTGTCAACCACTACATTATTGTATTCTACATTTTTGTCGTTACGTTAGAAGAATTTGAAATCATGTTGCAGAATTAACCAACTGAAAGCTATTTATTTTCTCAGATTGTCTAAATGGTGCCATTAAAAGCCTTACCAAACTTTTCGAGATGAAATTCCAATGTTTTTACTTTTCTCCTACGCACGCAATCACTTTTATCCAATGTTATGTTCCAATGTTACGTTAGTGTGGTTAGTGTGTAAGAGAAGGGCTTCTTCCACTACTTACGACAAAGAAAATTAATAAAGTATTATGTGCCTCTGGCATCATCAAACACTATTAGCCTCCTTCGAAATAGGAATATACAACAAGTGCCGATTTTTCTTCACACAGCATATCTGACCATTGGCCACAAATAGACATTCTATTCATGAAAAATAACCTCTTCGTCTTCAATAGTTGCTTGTACTACGATGTCTCACCTTCCTTTACAGTGTTTTATAACAAGTAGGCAATTCGTTCCAGGTGATGTTAATGACTGAAGCTCGGCGCTTGAATACGTTAACACGTCTTCATAATTCTCAGTTGGACTGAATGTGCAGCATTACTTACGTTTTACGAACACCACAACAGTTATAAACACCACAAGAATGACCGCAGGGACGACGATGACTACAATTATTCCGGCAGCATTTCCTTTTTCTACAAAGACAAATGTAACAGAAGGTAAGAAATACCGATGTCATTAAAACTGGTGAGTAAAACAACAAATTGTAGCTTTCTTTGTGCCTCTGTATATCTCTTGTGAATAAGTACTTGTTCGACTTGAGTGATTTAGTAGTTATCGTGATTTGACACACGTCCATGAGATTAGCATTACACGTGGTGATAGCTACGTATTTTGTTTGATACAAGAATGTTTTACAGGCGTCAGGATACGTTCGATATGAAACAGAATGGAGGTTACACCTGCCTCGGATCTTTTCGTAGCAACTAAGTTTGTATTGAAATTGTTTTGGCTGGACGCACAGAAAAACAACGTACGTTTAAACTATACATGGAGACAATTATGGATATAACAGTGGCAGAAGATGATAAACCCAGATACGTTTGTACATATTAGTAGGTGATCAACACAAATCGACAGTGTATGGACTTTCCGACCTACAAATATTTCCATTTTTCTATGTTATAGGAGGGTAGGTAGCCATGATATCCATCTTATATACCTTTCACACTTTCTTTTTCCACCTCGGGGGTAAGTATATTTCCGTAACAGTTTTGAGACAAAAAATGATCTGCCATTTACAGGTTCAGTTAGAAATTGCCGCAATAGTGGTTGACGTGAAACACATAAGTGTTCATTGGTTTATCTTGTGTGCCTCTCTAAATCTCTAAATGCTTGCAGATAGAATGCTACTTGCTCAAACATTCCATTTACATAATCGAAAGGGACCATACCACAATCGCGCTGTATTATGCATAACAAACTGAAACTTACCAAAATTTTGAAGGAAAGAAAAGGGTTGCACATTTACTCTTCTGACGATACTTTGAAGTATGTTTCACCACACTCGAATATTTTTAAATATGACGTACCTTGTATCTTAACATCATATGATATGTATGATGTCGTGACCCCGTCTTCACTATAAACACAAATATAGACGCCAACAAATCGTTCGTCGATGACGTTAATTGTTAAAGAGTAGTCTTCTTCCAATTTGAAACCGTCACGGTTTAACTTCTGTATTCGTTCCCCGGCAGCCGCTTCCACACTATAAGCAATAGGCTCGTAATCGTCTTCTTTCTGCCAGGAAAGGGAAAAGACAGCACCACGTCCAAATCTCATAGTCACAGATTCTTTCAGACGTTTCTCCAGGAGGATTGGTGAAAGTCTATTCGATTTTCTTGATCCATGATCCACTAATATGGCCGCTTCACTCGAACCTACTTCAGGGACCGAACTCTTTGATGAACATACGTATAGACTTAAAGCTGGGGACTCTTCTAATGGAACGGTAACAGCGACACGATAAGAATTAAGTTCATTGCCACTGCTTGGGACAATGACCTGTTGGGATGAGGTAGATTCATTTCTACTTTTGCTTCTTAATTCCCACGAGAAATCGTCAATGATATCTCCTACACCATCGATACTACAACTTAAAGATGTCGGTGATTCCACTTTTACAAAACATAGTTTTTCGTCTTCGCATCCAATGTTTGGGTATTGCCCGACTGGATTTGCTGCGCAGGAGATTTGTAAAATAAGCACAAAATAATGATCATGTTAAATGTTTGTAAAAAGTATTTTGGTCGATAATCCACTGTAAAGCCATTTTCTAGGAAGTTTTCGACCTTCCTTAACACCCTCTACATCAAAATAAATAGTACTTAACAAAATAGTAGTAGAGTACATCGTCGAACTGAAGCACTGACTGCATGTCATGCGAAATGTCATGCGATTATTATTTGGAATGGAGGGAACATTCCTCTGAAAAATGCATTATAGGTTTTTGCTGTAATTGAACTATATAGACATGCGCCAATTAAAGAGCGTAGAGAAAACATTGCGATATGGCTAACGTTCGTAATCACGATTGCTGCTAACATTAACTGTTAGAATATATTAGGAAAAAAACTCCTCATATATATGCATGTTTGGTCGTATTTTGGGCGTATCTTGGAAAGAAAACGCACAATGTGAACAACGTCATTGAAGACTTTCCTTGTTCCTTACACTGTATAGTCTACCGAGGGTGGTATTTTTTCATAACTCAAGTATCACCTTTAATCTAAAAATTTATGCAGATCTCGAAACAATATTTTTGATATTTCTCTGATGTTAACGCATATGAGACGGAGGAAACGTAGAGACGTATACCGCAAAATGTGAATGTAGCGTGTAAGGGACCAATTTGGAAATGAAATATGACCACGTGATATCTTTTGTTCACACGTAGATGTAGTCATTTCAAATGTTTACAACAAGTTAAAAATGGATTCTTTCAACTTAACTTTTTCTTCATCGTTAACCTAAGTTATGAATGATGTAAGAACACATGCATACATCCAGGGTCAATAATTGTTTTGGCTATACTTGTGAAGTAAGTTTTGTCTATACCATTGTTTAGATACATTTCTGCATTTTTTTACATTTTCTACATTTCATTCTTATAGTGCCCTTCAAGTGTTCACTGTTTCTCACGAGCTAATACTAATACTTTTAACTGTCAAGTACAATAACATGTGACATTAGGAATAAAAGCTTTATACTGCTGTCTGCTTTTGGAGAAAAATAAAAACGTGTTGAAAACGGCAAAAGACGGACAGTCAACTGCACATGATCAACAGCTCAGTATTCGCTTCGAACATACCATAGACGATTACGTGAATGCTTTTAGGTTGTGGGTCGTCAGTAGGACTTCTCAAAATATTCACCGTGAAGTAACGATTGTGTTGAGAGGAAACCGTGTTGATAATTAATGATCCATTCGAAGCTACGTCGTACTCCCCTGAGTCATATCCCGACCCGGATGTACTGCCTTGTCGATATGACAGGAAGGGACGATCGTCACTCGTCAAATTATGAGCCAGATACCAATAAACTCCGTAAAAACTTTCTGGAAACCTGCACTTTATCGTCCCCTTCTGGCCAACATGAAGATACTGAGGTGACTCGCAAGTATAGTCTGCCTGAATGTCACCTGCAATTTCAAGCATGGCCATGAAAGCATGATTTACAGAAGCAACGGTTTTTTTTTTTTTTTTGGGGGGGGGGCATATGGGAAGGTTGCACAAACATAAATATACATGAGAATAGAAACAAAAAAAAGTTCTCTCACTACTGACAATTTCGGATGTAATGCCATGAAACGATTGTCGATTGACGAATTTTAACATTATGCAACCAGCCATGTCTTTCATAAAGACTACACAATTCGCAATAGTACTGTAACATCATTTGATACTTAGTTATGTCGAATAGAAGTAGACCAAATACATTTAAAGGTAGCGACAATACTTTTAGTGCTAAAACTACCCCCTGATATTTTATGTGCAGGAACAACTTCAATAATTAAAGGTTAATTAAAACGCTGGACTGTGTATTAGCTGTCAGATAACGCACGATGGCGGGTGTATCCAGCGATAGCATTAACCCCAGCTTTTACACAAGTTCAAAGTTAATTAACCTTGTTAATACATATATACAAACGAGGTTTCGATAAAAAAAGGGCGAAAGAGGTTAATTTGGTTCTAAAATAACCGCATTTTTATCGAAAAGAAACCCCGAGGAAAGGTAACAAATTTACAACATCTCCACAAGATTCTTTGCGCGAAATACTAACATTAAATTTTCGAACTTCAAATTAACGTTATTTCACCATTACTAGTAATGGTATTAGCCATTGCGTTGTGTAAGATATAGCAGACTAAAAAAAAAATGCCCTGTCGAGTAACGGTTTTATTCTATTCATCCACGAGTAATTAACAGTGGCTTATATTTTCCAACTGACTTATTAGCGGATAACCCACGGTCACCTGACTAAAATGGGCCAATAGGAGTTGAGGATTTTTCCCAAGTATGTATGAATGTCCTTTTCTCCACAGTGCACTCATAATAACTGTTTAAGATGTATTTCACTGATAAATGAGTTTCCAGAAATCTTACCAAATAAATTTATCGTCAACCATATGACGATTAATCGAAAAATGATTCTTGCGACTGCCATCTGTTGAGGAATGAAATACATAGTACGTGCAAATTTATACACATCACATGTCATCATTTTTTACTGAAATTGTCTAAAATAATGATTATGCCAAAACAAATGTCATGCTTGGCGTTGCGAACTTTTCGTTCTAAACACTAGTAAGTGCAAACTGAGTGGCAGTGACCACATGCAGAAAGCTAGAAATATTGCAGGGGTATGCAAAAACTGAAAAGGGTAAAAGGTCGTGTTTAAAAGTTTAGTGTGTGTTTTGACTGAACACTTCAGACAATTTGAAAAGAAAATACTTGAAGTGATAAAGTCTGTTATATAATATCAAATTCTTATACATTAAGGGCAAAAAGTGAAGGAAACAATAATGTAATAGTTGACAGTTTTCAGTCAATTTCATCGTGAGCTTCTTTGGACAAGAAATTGGGAGGTATACTAGTAACTAATGAATATTCAGTTGGTTTAAATAGCTGATCCCTGACCCCGAAATCAGGTGATTAGCTTGCAGTTTGTTTGTTAATACTGTGCTTACTTCAATTCCCACACCTGTTATGGGGGACGACTTTTGTATTATGATTCTACACACCAGTGAGACCTTAACTGATGCATGTTTATTATATATTGGCAATAATTATATTATAGACCGTTTATTTCCAAATATGAATTCTCTTTTTTTACTGCCGTTTTCGTCATTTCCGCTCTCTGGATGTTCGTGACGTATTCTGTCCATGAACGATTTCTCGTGTACATTTTCCACATAAAGAAAACTTAGGATAAAACATAATCATATTCTTTTGTTTTGTCAGTACACACGTAATCATCTTTAACATAAGGAGTCCAATTCCAATCATTTAAAAGAGCTATTGGTAGTAATTGACTATCTCTGGCAAACCAACTGATGTTATTATGTTGTTGAAAGTAGGTCATAGTCCTATTTAAATTCTTATGTGACGTGAGCAGAAATTACAACAAATTTACGTGGTTTTAGGAATAGCGCCATCCGTTGTTCCACGCAACAGCCAAACCACCTGCGACTACAGTGAGGCGTCTCTATCAAAGGAGTTTGCCACGCGCAAACGAAGGAAGCAATGACCCAGATCCGACCAGTGACGTAGTGACATTTTTTTTTTTATATTCTTTGTTTGCGCGAACTATATTTAGCGCATAAAGTAGAGACCGGGTGACCTGGATGGCGCGGAACAGGCAGTATAGAAGAGCTGAGCTGACAGGAACCAGGGAGAGTCGGAGCAAACGGTCTGCTACAGATCAGTTCGTTACGGTGACCTCAGAGGGCTTGTTTCGTTTTTTGGAAGGTTCTATAATACCCACTTACAGAGCACGAGCGGTGAGTCAATGGGCATCGATGTTCTGTCAGCGCTTCTTTCATAAATGTGTTATTGGGTGCGGATGCTGTATTCAGTGCTGGGGGCCTTATCATCTATTCATACATACTTGGAAAGAATCTTCAACTCCTATTGGTCCATCTCAATCAGGTGACCGTGGGTTAATCGCTGGTAACCCAACTTGTTAAACCACGGTCGATCACCGGCGGATGAATACAATAAAACTGAAGATCGACAGTGTGTTTTCATTCTGCTATATATCTTGCACAAAACAACGTCTAACACAGTTTTACTAGTATCAGGCCAACGCTAGTGAAGTAAAGTTTGATTAGAAGTTCGTAGTTCTAACGTTACTTAGGCCGCGCCTAGGGCCGGGCCTAAGGCCTGCTCAAAAGTAAATTGTAGGTAAATCTACGTAACAACAGCACAGTATACTGTCAGTGGTAATCCCTCTGGCGTAGGGTCGCCTAATCTTACCTAAATACCAGAATTGTGTCGAGTGAAACCTGCTTCCGCATATTTTGAACACCATAAAAGTTTAATAGCCTACCGGAATTAGCTTTCCTTCTTTGTAAAATTCTGTTCTGATGTTCAAAAACAATTCTCTATGCAATGACATCCTAAAGAGGACCAAGGACTGCAATACATCGCCATCTTGAAGGGTCTCCATACAACCAACGGATTTATTTTCTTCCGTAATTTTGCATAGCCTACTGAGAACTCTCACACCCACAGGAAATTAGGGTCCGCACTGGCACAACAAGTCTTCCACTCTCTGCTGCTGTTAGCACTGAGAGTAAGACCTCAAGCAGTTTTTCTCGAAATGTTTAGTCATGAATCTGTCACTGTCTTTATCCAAAATCAGTAATCAGGCCCTGTAGCTGTACCACGCTCTGTAGCACGCAGTAGTTACGTACACACTACACAGTGAATACACGTACGTACACTGACCACAGCGCGCGTGCACACATTAGTACACTACAAGTTGCAAACTTAACGAACTGTAAAGCACGACAAACGAACTAAAGCACGCGTTGCTGCTATGTCAATTGCTATTGTTATTCCTTTTGTTTAGGGGTTACTTTCTGTTTTGCGCACGAATATTGTTGACATGTTGTAAATTTGTTTACCTTTCCTCGGGGTTCCTTTTTAATAAAAATGCGGTTATTTTAGGACCAAATTCCTTTCTTTTTTCGTCCTTTTTTATCAAAATCTCGTTGGTATGTATGAATAACGTTAATCATCTTTGGACCTGTGTATTAACTGTGGTGTAATGCGCTCTCGGGGGTTAATGCTATCGCTGGATGCACTCGGGCTGCGCCCTCGTGCATCGCTTGTATTAACCCCCGATCGCGCATTATCCTACAGTTAATACACGGTCCAGCGTTGATTAAGCTTTAATTGTACTGGGATAGCGTACCTTCAGTGTGTGTAACAGGAGGCGTCTAGTCAACTATTGTGTGTGGATGCTGTATTCAGTGTTGGGAGCCCTATCATTTATTGTGTGTAACAGAGGCATCTATTCAACTATCGTGTATTCAAAGGTGCTACTGAGTTGTCATACATAACATAATCCTATTATCAATTTGTCTTCGATCTCAATTGCCTGTAAATTTACCTGATTGAGGAAATCAAAGGGAGGAAATTAAACCACAGAAATCGTAATTCTTGTGTTTTCTGTCCATTTTGGTCTTTTGTTTCACTGTTTATTTAAATTCATTGGCACAGCCTATCCAATTGGACTCGACGTAGACGGTGGCGTTACACTTTGTTAAAGGGAAATAAGGCGTTTGTTTTTATAGGAAACAACCATATTTGCAAAACTAATGTTCGTAGACACAGAATGTTAGATTATTCAAAATAAGGAAGGACAGTAGCTTTCTTTTCAACAAATAAGTTTCTCACAGGCAGAAATTTAGTTATTTGTTACTCAACAACAATTTGTTCACCCAAACTTTTCAAAATTCAAAAGACGCACTTACTCATCACAAACATGACGTTACTCATCACATACATGACGATGTGAGGAATAGAAGCTTTTGCAAATGTTTATTGGCGAGAGCGAAAGGTTTAGCAATGGTTAATGCTATCTTCCTTGTGTGCCATGAGGTTATAATCTAAACGCCCTATTTCCCTTTAACCAACTGTATCTCATGATAATGTAGTTGAGGTCATTGTCCCTGTCAGGGTGTTTTGTATTTTTTTACAAATAGGTGTAGGTCTGAGGTAGGATGAGGTGGAGTAATTGTGCAATGGAGAATTACACCAGTTACAGTAAAGGGGCATTCCGCAGTAATTTGGACATGAATGTGTAAATTTCAAATGCAAAGTATCCATCTGTGATTAGTCAATTATCCAAGTGCACAAGTCATAGTTCCTAGTGGTTAACTTTTTTCTGGAAAAAAATCACTCTTATGGTAATTAATTAATAAACAGAGTAAACGAACCTGGGAACAGCGTCGCGGACGGGGCATTACCCTTTCTGGTAATACAGAATGGGACAGAACAGGAATGGTATAGAAGTAGTCAGGACATATTTAGCATGTTATAGGTTGCATCATAAATCAATTTCAAAGTTTCTGCTGTACTGCTAATTAATTCTAATTAATTAGTAAAAATTGAATTGTCCCGTCCGCGACAATTTCAACACGATTTTTAACATTACTCAGCAATAATTAGTTCAATTTCTTCTTTTTTTGAGAATTCTCTTACTGGCCTCAATACAATACCCCTCTTTATCTTCCTATTGTCCACTGCATTCATTTAATTGGAGTAATTAATTAATGAAAAACTGTGGCGGACGGGACATTTTGTCGCGGACAGGACATTTTTCAGTGACATTGTACACATTGCAGTACCTTCATCTACTTCCTACTTCCACATATCATTCCTTAATCAAGGTGAGATTTGACAGTTTATTCTGAAAGCCTCATGGGGTCCACACTACAATTCTATTACATAATGGCACGTGGACTTGCCTTTGTGACAGTTTATTTTTTGCAAAGCAACTTGAGATTAATAGGAGTGACTCATGGTCAATGTGGTTTATCACAAGGTTCACCAGTTCTATTGTGTAGTATCACAGCCCATGTTGTGGTTAGTGAGTGTCAGATCAGTGGGACCACATTTAACTGAGTGCACTGCAATATAAGGTCTACACACTTTGGGAAATATTTTCTTTGATAAAATACATTACACTTGCAACATGGTGAAGACCAGTTCTCAGGAGAGATCACGGAAGCATAGTCAGGGAAAATGAGGAGCTGCATGCATTGGTCAAGGTTAAAGATCGGACGAGGAAAGCAGCACAGAGGAAAGCAGCAAAAAAAAAAAAAAGACTGAAGATGACGTCATGAAACAGAGAAAATATGAGCGCGAGAGAAAGAGAATTCAGAGGCAGCAGAGGCAGATAATGCAAGATCAGGGAACCCCATCTGAGCCCGTTGAATGCCAACTATATGGGAGCAAACAGAGTATGGGGAAAGCAATTCATCGTGTGAAGAAAAGTCTGCCTCATTCACCAAAGAAAGTGGTTAAAGTAGTTTCTGAACTGGTCCTGACCATGACTCCAAATTCAAAGAAAACTGTAACAAAATCCTTGGAGTTGTCATCAGGGGTGAGGAAGCGCTTGATAGGGATGGAGGAGCGACAGAAGAGGAATGATGCTTTGTTGAATGTCGATATTCAAAAGGTGCAGGATTTTTATGCACAAGATGACATCAGTAGAATGTGTCCAGGAAAGAATTTGTCTCTGTGAAAACAGCTGCCCCGGGTAGAGTACACATGCAGAAAAGACTCTTACTCTTCAATCTAAGAGAGGTTCATCAATTGTTTGTGGCAGAGACTGGCATGGATATAAGCAGATCTAAGTTTTGTGAGTTACGGCCAAAACACATTGTGCCCATGTCTGCACGAGATCAAGATGTGTGTCTCTGCCGCTACCATGAGAAAGTCAGCATGATGGTCACATCATTAAACAAGGTGGTTCCTCTCTTTCCTGCATCTGCAGATGAGGTCCTGATGGCAACTGTGTGCTCAAGGGAGAACGAAGACTGTGTGAATCGCCAGTGCCCTATATGAGGCACTGACAATCTAGACAACGTGTTCGCCACAAGTGCCGATGACATCCCAGTAACCTTCTACCAGTGGACAAATGTAGATGGTAGGATTCAGAAACAGCCTCAGACCAAGTCATTGTCTGATGCATTAGCAGATCTCAAGTCACAGCTGAAGCCCTTTGCCAGACATGTATATGATGCCAGACGTCAGCATGCAGAGCTGAAACACTTGAAGAAAAATATTATGCCGGGTGAGATCATCTTGCGTGAGGATTTCTCTGAGAACTACACCCTAAAACACCAGCATGAAATTATGCAAGCCCATTGGTCAACCGAAAGTGTCACAGTATTCACTGCCATCGTTTTCTGTCGTCCAGACGGGGCAGGGAGCCAGTTTAAGAACAAGTACATGTTTGCCAACCTACTCCATCATGAAGAACAATTTGGTTGCAATGCAGATTGGGTTTTTTTTTTTGCTACAGCTCATGGAAAGGGACCAATTGATGGCATTGGAGGGGAGGTTAAGCGATGGGTTTGGCGAGCTGTCCTCCAGGATCGCATTGTAGTGAACACTGCCGAAGAGTTCTATAGTGCTGCCAAGGAACTCTGCAGAAAGATCACAGTACTGTATGTTGACAAGGGTGTAATTGAGAAGACTGCAGAATCCCTGCAGGGTCCAAAACTATTACCATTCCTGGAACCCTTCAGCTGCACTACCGCAGACCCTCGAAGGAACCTGGACATATTGAGCATGGGAGGAACTCACCATTTCGAGAAGGGGGTGGACACCTTCAGCTAGCTAGGGTACAATCTATTGACGGTAATGATTCTCTGGCATGGGGACAACAGAAAATTGCAGTTATGGAAGCTCAACAAACCCAAAACCAGGAGAGACAGCCAGGGTCCATGCTTCCAGTGGTACAGCCCACTTCAGAGACATATCACCATGGAGACTTCCTACTAATTTGACTCAGTACAGAACGATCCATGAAGGTATTCCTGGGACAAGTTCTGGCCATACACATTTCTTTCCTTAGAGCTGCTGACACCAGTAAGCAGTTGTTTGTTTTCCCGCACCGAGAGGATACATCATGGATTTTCAGAAGTGAAGTCGTGAGAAAACTGTCTGTGCCGAATGTGAATAACCATGGACATTATAAGTTTCTAGAGCCTCTTCCAGTTTCCGAGTAGAGTGTCGTAAAAACTGCCCAGTAAACTTTGTTGACAATGCATGTATACAGAACTACACAGTTATCTGAACATTGTTTATTCTTCCGTACTTTTTAATTCCCAGTAGCCTATAGCAGCAGAGACAACACTGTGTCAGATTTTTAAGTCTCATTCAGTTGTTTTTATTCATGGGGATCTCAGATTTATTGCTATTGTTCTTTGATTTTACCATATGTAGTTAAAGTTACTGGATATATGCGTGCTAGTATTAGCGTGAGATGGATTTGATTTGTAGGCGATCGGCTAGTTTACTGTGGATCTAGTTTATTCATTGTATAGACGATAAATTGTTTGTGCGCATGAATCAAGGTCTAGGCCCTATGCTCTACATAATTCACACTTAGCATGCATGCCTATATGCAGGGTTCTCATGGGGTGCAGAGTGCTTGGGGCTGTCTTGAACGAAAAACCTCTTGAAAGTAAAGGCCTGGACCCTACAACTCCTCACTACTGGTTTTGGCTCGTAATTTTGCCATTGAGAAATGGTACCAGTATGCCAATTCCTAGCGGTTGCAATAGGGGGAAGGGTTGGGAGGGGGCAGGGAGGGGGCAGGAGAGGTGGTTGAACATACATTCTTTTACAGTATTTGCTTAGACTTCATGAGTCTACACTGTTGTTCATTGTTCATGTTAATTCGATCAAGGGAGACATGCACAATTTGTATAAATCAATGCTGTCCCGTCCGCGACATTGAGAAATGTCCCGTCCGCGACGCTGATTTTTTTTTTAAAACATCAGTTTCACAGTCTAAAGAGTAGTCCCTTCAAATTTTCATTGCAATTTGTAATAGGAAAGTGATTCCTAAATATAACTTGCTAACCAAACCCACCTTACCCAACCCACATTCAGAGCAATTCTAGTTTCACTTTAACCCTTGAAAATCCATGTCCATTTTCTGTCCCGTCCGCGACGCACACTAACGAGGCTATAATTACATGATCTTTTACGTTTTTACTAAAATGGAGACAGTTTAAGGTTATTTCAGGAAGGCTGATTCTGAATAAATATACTACACAAGCATGCAAATCACCTATTTTGAGTTATTAACGTTTTAATTGTGCAAAATGTCCCTCCGCGACAGAGAAATACCATCGAATGCCCCTAAACTGAGATACCATGCTTGTGTGGGACATTGTTCGGGGGAAGATTGTCCGCTGGGGGTTGCCCATCCACGCCAACCTAGGCCCACAGCAGTTGCAATGGCAAGGGAAGGCCATACTATTTTCGCATTCAATGAAATAAAGTTCTGGAATGCAGCATATACGATATCGAGAAGAATTATACCATACTTAGCATATATGTAGGGTGCACTATATGTAATGTGCCAAATCAAAAGATAGGATACTCCTTTTTAAGAGGTCCGTGTTTTAGCCAGTGTATATCACTTGAAACAGGAGTTGACCTCAGGCCGTACGCACTGGTTGTCATAATATTATGTTTGTGTTCAACGACATGGTCATATGCACATAATGTGCAATGTAGACTAGTGTAGATAGTTCTGGAAAGAACGGGATGATTCCCATACATGTTAAGAGATCATAAACCAGTATATTTCGGTTATATTAAGTTATCGGACCTTCATTAACTGCATAATCGTGTGTAAAAAAGGCCTACTACTTCCAAACACAATGTAGAAAATGTTTTGTGTAGTAAAGTTAAATAACCTAGCCAATACATGATTCGTACGTAAAATGAAGGATTATTAAGTGACACATAGTCACACATCGTCCGATAAAACAGTAGCTGTATTATAACAACTCGATGATGATATGACACTACATTCAAACATGAACTTTAAAAAACAAATTACACCTACCATACTGGACAATATCTTAAGCGGACAGCGCTACAGTTCGAGAAAACCAACAATTATGGTGTTAGTATACCGTATATTCATACCGCGTCGTTGGAAGCCACAACCCACAATTGCAACGTACCTATGTGTTATGTACACAGCAATTGCTCTAGACTGCCTGTCGTCTTTGCATCGTGTAAGTTGTAACATAGTGCCCGCATTGTGGTATAAATCCTTAATGGCTGTTGTTTGTGGGAATTCCCCGATTAAATGCGGAACGCGTGTAGGGTCGGTAAGGAATACATTCAACTTAACAGACTTTTCTGGGGGTAAATCACATTGCGTTTGTCTAGTAAGTCATATTTTTATAGTCCCAAATGTATCAAAGCTGTTCGTGGGATTGTTTGACACAGAGAAATTCTTGATTGAAATCGGCATATTTTGAACTAAAAATATACGTTCGAGAGAAACATGTTGGCGTCATCACGGCAAATCAAACATCGAAGCTAGCAACGACTCACCAGCTTTTACGTCTAATTGATGTTCCCAGGTTTATTGATGTTTTCACACACAAGCGTGTGCAGGTTTTGTACACACAATTGCAACACACTTACACAACGATAATTGACACATATCTGTCTGACCCTAGCACATTATTCAATCACAATATTCGTTAAACTCGGGTAGCGTGTAGCCAACACTGGAGACATCAAAACAATAATACGACACAACTATCTAAGATTCGAACCTCCCAGTTTATGTAAACCCAATTGCTAAAAAGAAATAAAAGGACTTAAAAATACTTTGTATATGTTACACTGCGTAAAGCCCACATTTGATACACCCCTACTTTGTGCGTGCTCACACATTGCTTTCAAACGCAACATACGATAGAATGTAAACAAAACTAACCTTTGACCCATACAGTATAAGCACACAGATGGCCACATCAGCTTGAGTGCACGTGCTGATTAACAGCGCTGCCAAGCAGTCATCCAGCGGCAAGCTGCTATACAGTACATACGTAGCAGAGGGCAACAGTCGGATCGTCTAACACATCTTGCCTGCCCAGACTTAAGAAGAATGTTGTGACCACGTCGTCTCGCACAGTCACATGTACGGGTTAACGATTTACGAAGTACAAGAAATTGTAAACAGTTCAACAGGTGGCTTGATAGGTAATAAATAGGTTCTGTCAGCATTGGAAAGTCCAGACGACTTCTGACAGCAGTTACAGGAGGAGATCAGAACAATTCATCGATAGGATGACGACGAATTACGGTGAAAATGCTGGAGTCAGGGGGAGCAACTTCTGTAGATGTATTGCATGGGTTTCCGCATCTTAAAGGGAGGACGTTTTGGTGTCGTTTTTCCCTCGATCAACTCTCAGAGAACAAAGAACTTTCTTAACTTTTAAAATGAGGCAGCATGCATCAACAGTTTCTCAAACCTGGTATGCTTCCATTAAAAACTATTTATTCCTAAGCACGTTGACTGGCATACAAACATGTTTCTTTTAGAGAAACAGGAGAAGTGGTACCGAAGATAAAATTTCAACAACTGTGGAATGGATTGTATTTAACGAAATTGGCTGAGTATCAAACTTATGTATAAAAACTGAAGCTGTCGTCAATTGTAAGCTCTTGCCTGTTCTTCAGGTTCGTCCTTTTTACAGGGCCCCCCGCGTGCAAGCTGCCACATTTCGTATTTTTTCGTCCAGTGGTGTAGGCAGAGTCCGATGGGTGTAAGTACGTTTGGGTGAACTCATGTGTGTGTTGAAGGGGGGGGGGGGGTAGGTAGGAATCGGTGTCACCTCTGCTTTGGAAAATCATAGACTTCAGTTGTACGGAATTCAGTATTATTTGGAATCAACACCGAACGTAATGTTTAAGTAGGACACGTAGTTAAAGTAAGACCCTAGCAAAGTTTGTTCGGCCCAATGACGGGGTTCATAATTAAGGCCACTCTGAGAAATGTCCGGTGGCTCGAGGGCGGTCTGACGATAGCAGCGATGCTGATTAAGAACCCGTGACGCATCATGTAAGATTTTGTTCAGCCAGCGAACCTCCGATGGCCCTCCGTTAGCCACCGGCGGCCCCTCAGATATTACTGGCTGGGAAAAGGTAAACTCTAAGACTGATAATTCTTGATGTTCACATGGATGGCGCATCTATTGTGTGAGATTAGGTTGGGGTTTTGGGGTTTACAGTCTTGTTATGACTGCCCCAGCGACGGATATTTACGTAGTTGACAACACCGAGTTAGAGAGACGTCAGAACCCAGAATCGACAGATGATTAAAAAGTAAGATTTAGCGGTTAGAGTTCCATTATTGATGATTCGACTGGCACGTACGTAAATTAAGCAAAAATCAAGATGAGGATGATGAAAGGTAGAGAGAGACCGACGGAGAGATAAGATGGCGGAGGCCTACATAGTACACGCCAGACAGACGTTGATAGATTGATGGTCAGACAGCCAGTGTCGACCTCGTGGCGAAATCGATGCATTGACCCACGCCGAACTGCTAAGGGTCACGGGATAGATGCTGACATTGACCAATCAAAGGGCAAATGGTTGACCTACGTAATGATGTGAGTCGGTTGCCATTTGTGATCTACCAATCAGCAAAGTATTGCGCAACCTTTTTTCAGAACAGGGTCTACGTTTTCTATTTTTTTAAGCATTGCCTTGTCTGATCCGCCTGTCTGAAAGAGAATAAAGAAGGAGTTAAATAAATCTGGGGTAAACACCGGAAGACTGAACTTTGTACGACCTTTTGCGTACGATGGGTAGATTGACCATCTTTATACAACAATAGGGTATTGCAACTGATTCATTAATAGGCAATTTGGTTCATTTTATTGAAAATGGATTGTCTATTATACGCTTTAATGTGACCAGTTTATAAAGAGAATCAAGATTCGAACGATTGTCTTCAGTAAATGTTTGTACAGTGAGTTATAACTTACATGATATACATGATTATACATGTTGTGTGCTTACATATAGATACACCACCGTTTTGTATCGTGACCAGAACATTGATTTGGAACTGTCCGCTTCGAAATTAATTGCATTTTTAGAAGAGTTACCGTCTAAGAGCAGGAAAAGAAAGTATGTCACTAAATATTCAGTGCTCTATCGTTCAATTTCATGTGATATTTAAATTTCATGGTATTTGCACAGATCGGACTAATGCTAGAAAAAGAGCAAGTCCTTTGTTTATGCAAATCAATTTACATTAAAGGGGAAATCAGGGTTTGACTGAGAAAATTCACACTTAGTTGATTTTTCTTTCTAAACTGATTGTTCACGGAAATATAGAGACGTTGGGAGGTGTTTGAAGGAATAAGAAACAATAATTATTGCGTTAATTACTGTTGAATGAGAACTCTTAATATTTGTCGGGTACAAAAAAATAAACGTTCATTTACAAGACAAGACAGCCTCCTCCATTCGATGGACAATCACGGCTTAAGACTTAGATGACGTTCTATGAATAAACATAATCGAATGTTTACGCTTCCCATGCTGTTCCTGCACTGCGCAATGCTAAGTAAACAAAAGTTAGTGATAGTTGACGATACATAGAGCACACGTAGGCTACGTATGAAACTGTTCAGCCCAACCCCCTCATACCTTGAAAAGGCGATAGTATTGAATATTCATATTTGATTCGATGAATATGGATGTTACAGACTGTCAGAGTTCTTCACAGATTTTTGTTTTTGCAAATTTGACTCGTTTCTTGAAATAATACACATACTTTGAGATAATCCTGATCATATTTGCTAGTTATAACTCATTGTACGATACCGGTGGGGAATTGTAGCAAAATAAATTATGAAAATAAACCCTGACTTCCCCTTTAATATTTTTAGTGAAACGATGATAGCATATGTCTTTATAAAGTTTTGAAAGCTGACGATGTTAAGGATGGAACGAATACAAATAATCAAATCAAAATAATATGATACATTTTATTACATATGTATGTCTGTACTTAATCACCATTTACAGCTTTCATTTTCTATCAGTTATGTCCTACAAAACATGGTTGAAAATGAAAGTGCATGTTTTGATATCACTACTTTGTTTAGTAATTAATCAGATGACGCACTGTAACCAGGAATTTGCAATTGAAATATTTATAACTGACTTCGGTGTTTCAGTATGTTGATATCACATGCATGCTAGTAGGTGACTTAATATCCTGCAGGTTGTAGAGAAATCAATTTACTGATTATACATACCCTCACGCTATATGTAATCGAAGAGGAATATTTGAGGAGAATTTGTAATTTAATATATTGCATATCAATATAATCCATGTAATGCAAAAGATTTGAAATTGCATGATCACCAACTTGCCTTGATCCATGAGTTTTATATACTTTACATATGTTTTCCTGATATCAATTTCATCATTGTATGCTCAACACGATTTAATGTTTTCCTATTTGTTTCGCGTAATATGCAGACTTTGCAGGCACTGATGCGTATATTTGCTTCTGATAGTTTTCGTCTGATTCTTTCATCCTCTCGTAGTCATGGGTATCTTGTTCGCCAATCCTTTCGCTGTAATAAGCATGTGTCAACGATATGTCTACTTCCGCCTCGGTGATATTAGTTCCAACATCTGTAGGCTGATGTGCTGCACCACCGGTGGATGAACTATCCCCCAAATTCGAGCGTCTTGCGTAATTTAATATTTTTCTGTGAAGAAAATCAGAGATGTTGTCTTTACACCGAACTCATAATCGTCGTAACGCACAAAAGAGTATTACAAGTTCAAATTTTCTCGGTTTCAAAAACGGAAAATTAAGTCTAGTTACATCACTACTGAACATAAATCACCTTAATATGTCTGCGTTGAAGTTCACACTAAATCTTGTACGACAGTTCAATTAATGTTGAATTGATATTACTTAATATATCTTCTTAATTAGCTACAGAATGCCACAACAGTGGAAACAGAAACAGAAATACATACAAGCTGGTGTAAAGGAAACCATATTGTCCCCCCCCCCCCCTTCACGAAAAAATATGTATGGCCAGAGTGAAAGAATTTTCATTTTCTCCTTGACTATTTGTCACAATCATAAATAACATCGGTAACTTCGACAGCTTTTATATTTCTCAATGGGCTACAATAACCAAAAAAAGTTTGAAGTTTACATTGAACTTGATAGGATTAAAAGGCAACACAAAACGTATACTTACCCAACGTTTCCATTAAGTTTCGGAGAGTGTGGATTGTACTCACCTTCCATAAGATGACCGACAGAGAAGAGAGCAAATCAGCACTACGAAGCAGACAGTAGACACGGTAGTCCATATCATCCAACCAGTGCCTGCGTTGTTGTCTTGGTTAGGTTGTTGTATATTGACTGTTCAATATTGTTGTAACAAGCATAGATGTAAGGCTCGTTTTAATATTATTGAAAATTAAAGAGAGCTTGACTTTATAATAAATCTTTGACATGAGCTTGAATGAGGATAAATTAATATGTTCGCCATGAGGTGCGATAATTGAGTCACTTTAAATACTTGTTAGAGTATTGTTATTGACTTTCATAGTGTTCCGTTACACATGTTCCTAAAATGTAAGAAATATCTTCCCTTCATTTTGGTATAACTAATGGCTTCTTAATCAAAGCTTCAGAACGAATACAACTGATCTCAATATATATTCTTTCATAGAAAGATAACATCATTGGGATAAAATCTACATATGATACATTACTGCGCTAGCTAAACTTTGAAAAATCAAACATATAACTTACATGTCGTAGTATGCACTGACGGTTTATCGAAATAAATGAAGTTAATTGTAAGGTTTCTGCTGACTAATTTTATTCCTTTATACTGGCAGGAGACATTGATTTCTGTCCCAGATGACTCAACGTACGTTGTAGATTCCGAGTCGAAGGTGTTTGGATTCTCAGAGTTTGTCTTTTGCCTTACATTGTATGTATCAGAGACGTCTACCTCTTCTCCATTACCAACCCACGTTAGAGTAGCGACTGGTCTGGAACCAATAGCCTCACATTTTAACTTCAGGTGCTCTCCCTTTGTCGTTCTGTATTGATATGAATTCACCAATTCGGCAAAGGCTTGACCGTCGAATAACAGCGTCAACTGTGGTACAACTAAACAGAAACATAGCAGAATTCCTCAGTCAGACTCTTTAACATATATTAAAAATAAGATTCATCCTTTATTACTAACTTTGCCTTTGGGAATAATATAGAACACCTACAGAGGACAATAAATTATATGACATCATTCCTGTATTTTACATCCAACGAATTTGCTCCATCAATGATCAGGTCATACGTTGAGTATATATAAAAGTGATGAGTGTAGTATAGGACCACAAATTTGATCAGATCTGTATCTCATATAACGTTTGTTATAGTTTGTTTTCCAATGTATTTTTAAAGACATCAAATGTAAATTGATCTTAATTCAAGAAAGTAATTTGATAGAGCTTGACACTATTTCGGCAATTGTATGATTTTTTTTGCCAATAGTTTGGTGACTTCTTTGTCAATAGTTATGTGACTTAAAATGACTTGTTTTTACTTACCTTCAACTGAAACATTATAGGTCGCAATGAATATGTTATTACGACTACAGTTATACAATCCTTGATGTCGAAACTTTGTTTCTCGTATTACTAAGGTGTAGTTGCTCCGTAGTTCAACATCATCGGGCGCTTCTACATTAATCATGTTTGCAAACAGTATTTTGTCACCAAAGTACCATTTGTTTCCGATGATTGCAGATCCCACACAATCCAGGACCAAAGTATAAGATTCAATCACTCTGATTACGGTAAACAGAGTTCCAGTGACACCTCCTATTGAAACGGCAATTAAGAAACTAGACAGACATAAAATGTACATCGTATATCCAACAAAAACGCCTTGTTATATCTGCTAATGGTTACAGAACGTGAATAGTATGAAAATTCTGACATGCGTTACAGGCTGCGTGAATAATGTAATTTGCCTTATCATTACTGTTGAAAACATGAAAATGAAACAAACTCCCTGACTAGGTTTAACTTTTTTATAATAGTACTTTCTTTCCAGTACGAAAGTAACTTAAAGGTATGTATGAAACTTTCGATGAATTTATTTTACTACCTGAAGTCCAATCACTTCCATTTCTCACTAACATTTTCGTTGCCTAAGGCGCACGCACGTTTTCGTTAAATAAAATTCTAGGCCTAATCAACGTTTTATACATAATTGGATTTTAATAGAGAATTAATGAAAGTAATATTTGAGTTTTGTTTCTATTCATCACAAAAGCCAGTAATGAATAATAAAGTAAAAAAGCGATCGTGCGAGGTCCTATAACTTTTTTTCTCATATATGGTACTGTATATACATGAATTTCACAGGAAAAATTGATTTTATTACAAATGTAATATAATGCTAACTGACGTTGATCGAATTGTGAAGAGTGCCAAAGCAAGTGCGTGTTCTAGAAATAATGACGAAAGTTAAAGCAATACCGTGTTTGGTTATGATGAACATTAATCCTGTCGGATGTATATTGCGTGACCTTAAAAAACAAGAAAAGGTATCGAGCACTGCAACATTTTTTCTAAGGAGACAGTGGAGTCTCTTGAGGTTGTTAATAGTGTACGAGGATTGGGCTTTACATACGGTTCATCTCAGATCTGATTCTGTAGCTGGTACCAAACAATGTAACATCTTGAGAAATAATACAATCGTTCTTGTATGGAAAAGTGATGCAATGGTTTTCCAGGAAATGATCTCTCAACATTACCTTACGTATGTCTATCTTCATATTGTCTAAGTATTGTTAACTTAATAAAAAAGTAGGAAGACTAGGACTTGTCTTACAGAACAGTCAGGTCAGAAGGTCGTAACCTCTGTTGAATCAGGGAGATGCTAGAGAAGGAGATAGAACAGGACGGTTAAGTTATGCTAATCCTGTTAGATTTTCTCCAGCGTGATATCTTTCAATTCATGAAGGGATGAGAACAGCTTAGAGTGCCGTTTTACTTTTGTGTGATGTATCTTACTTCTAGGGGACTTCCAAGTAATCTTCATTCACACCTGCGTGTAATCTTTGAAAAGGATTGCGTAGCAAAAAGCTTTGATGCGAGGTTCGTTGCCGACAATTAACTCAAGACCGCTGTCTCAAAAATCGAAACGACTGGCTATCTCTTTGGAATCAAGACAGACTGGTATATAAGAATAAGACATAGACCTTTGCCATATGCAAATGACGAAAACGATCATAAGACTATATTTTGCTGTTTCCTTTTATAGATTTTCTCTGATTTTCGGAAGTTTGCGGAAGGTGTATCCATGTTCAATAAGTTACACAACATCAAATTTTTCCTCTGCGATAGGCGTCGGACCGCGTCGGAAGATGAAACCTGATTTTCAAGAGTAACGACTGGCAATGCTGTAGCTATAGACAAAATTTTTCGATGGGTAATTTACAACGGAGTAGACAACGTAGACCTATACGTTAAGATCCTAATACCCTTTAATTTCATTGAATCTTCACGAGGTGAACAAAAGAGACGATTACAACGGAAATTAGGCTACTTCAAAAGAAGACACTTCTGTTGTATCTCCTTCTCTAGCACCTCCCTGGTTGAACTGAGTAAACGTCATATCGAACAAACAACTGATATGGTTTAACCGAAATGTCTGTAAACTCCTAATTCCCTGTCAATATTAAAAATGACTTTTATTTGAGTACTTTTAGTCTATGTATGTATTAGGGTTGTTAAGGACACAGAAAAGTAAATATTTAAATGCACCATATCTCCCAATCCGCTGTACATGTGCTTTTAGCGTGGTTTGAGTCTAACACAAACTACTAAACATGCAGCTTCTTTGGTAGTGACAAGTCATGAAGACTCCTTTCCAAAATGTAAGAAATTTGAATGTTCTCGTTCAAGAAAGAAAGGCACAATTTACTGAGATTCTTTGAAGAAAAGTAGCATCATTCCATGGGTAGGAATTCACTGTTGTTTTATTTAGCAAACCCAATGTATCAGGAGAAAAATGGAGTCATACAAAGCCATCCATCCATGTAGGTTTTTTTTTTCAATTATTTTACGTGTTTCCCCAAGAAACAAAAAATATTCTAAATAGGACCGTTGCCCTTGCGATTGGTTGCCGTTCCTCCAACCCTCAAGCCCCAGTCCGTCCGAATTTTCTATATAATAACTAAAAGACAAAAAGATAAAGATGTACTCTCTCTTTTTGTTTTCATTTTGTTAGAAGCATTACTTTTGACTCACTAGATCCCTAAGTATACACAGACAGTGAACATGGAATAAAATATGCCTGCTTAACTGCCGGGGAAGGATTTAGTGACAATTTTCACATGGTAAGTGACGGTTTCCCCCTTCTTAGGTAGGCCTATAGTGTCCAAATTAGCGCAAGGACTTTTGACAGGCTAGTCCTGCAAAATGGGAAAGCAACATTACAATTTGAAAAATAATTTGATAAAGTCCTCCCAAAATAACATCTCACCAGTTCTTCTTTGAAATTTAGATCATTCAACATAAAGTGCAACGAATATCGAGATAGCCCCACCTAAGTCTTGTTACAGGTTCGCATTATAGTGTTAACAGAAAATTCGGTTTCTCAAACACGTTCTGTATGGGATGTTGTGTACTGTGTGATAAGGAAACAAAAGCAGATATGTGAGTCGTGAAACATCAAAACATATTGCGAAACTGATCATTTTAAATTAAGTAAATGGTCGATGTTTTAAGCCTCAAAAATGGTATGAAGACCGGAGCTGAATGAATATGATTTATTTTCCAATCATGCCCTATTTTTCTAGGCTCAAACCATCCAAAAGAGCGCCCTCTTTTCTTGTCTGACAGCGAACCTGGTTGTAATTTTATTTTACTAACTCAGAGCAGTTAGTAAATTGTGTAATTGTGTTAAATGTATTCGCAGTTAATACTGTACATGTTAGGAGAATTGGCTGTAATTAATGTCATGATATATTCAGATGTTTAAACTGAATTTATATTCCCATGGAACTTTTTAACGTTACTGCAATTACATCTTTATGAGTAATGTGTCCTTCGTGAAGTAAGGCAAAGTGTTGTAATATAATATGAAAGTTAAGCTCCCGACTGTGTGTACGTAGACTGTGCACGTGTGCGTGACATCTAAAGTTAGGCTAACGATACTTAGTTCCCCAAAGTGTGTGTTGTCGGCTTATTTAGGTGATATGACCATTTGGGTGCTTATACTGTGTGCTGGCAAGTGTTAGCCTGGTGTGCTGATGTAGTGGTTTCAGGACGACGCCAGTGGGTCAAAGGTTAAGTTTGTTTACATTCTACCACATGTTGTATTTTAAAGTAATGTGTGAGCAGGCACAAACAGCAGGGATGTATCAAATATGGGGTTTACGCGGTGTAAAGTGTACTAGTGTATTCTCAAGTCATTTTACTTTTTTTTTTTTTTTTGTAATTGAGTTTACATAAACTCGGAGGTTCAAATCTTAGGCAGTTGTATCTTATTATCGTTTTGATGTCTCCAGTGTTGGCTACACTAAGACGAAGTTAGTGTATAGAATATTGCTATTGTCCTTTGAGGACAAAACGTGTGACTAGCCTTAATTAGTGACGCTGTTAAAGTTTAAAGTCTAATGTAATGGATTTGTAGCAACATATGATTGTCGGAACACGTGCAGGCTAGGGGTGTCGGAACATACTTTAGGGGTGTCGGAACATAGCGCTGCCGGAACACAGGGCCCTAAGTAGTAGACAGGGCTACCCTAGACATACCGCAGGATACCACTGTCAATTTGGAGAAAAATCTAGTTACTTAGACCTATTTACAGTATCAGTGGTGGTTCTTGAGAATAATTCTAAAACGTCAACAGTTTGAGAAATTTCTTCGTACAACTTTCACTACAGTTGAACAGGGGAATAAAGTAGCTAGTGTCTACGCCAAGACTGGGTGAAAAGGTTCCTATTTTTGGGAGAGTATTCCCAAGCAGAAATAGGAATAAGGATGATTGAACTATCTTTGCAAATTAAAGAATGATGCCATATGGACCATCTATGCAAATTTGCAAAATATTTGCGTCATCCTCTGTCGTGATATAATGAGCAGCTTTACATACATGTTCTGGGTGTCGGTCTATAGTGCATACAGGTACGTACCAAATCTCACGCTCTGCCAAGCTTCGAGCACCCCTGAGAATAACATCGAAAACGAAATGGCCTTAGCAACAATTTTTAGTTTGACTATCATGACATACTGAACTCTAAAACACTGTTTATTTTTTAAATCTTCCTTGCCTGATTAGTCAACTTATACGGTACCGTACTGCATACAAACAAGAGGGGTAAATTAATCGCCCTTTTTTCCGTTTCTGCCAGGTAACATACATATTTCAGCTACGTTATGATTTTTCTCATTGTTATTAATGGTCGGGTTCTTGACCATTCACTAACTTGTTCACATCTATATAACTCCTGTGCATAGGATTCTGTACAGAATTTGCATGGAGACTGTAATGATTGTCATGCCAATATTATGAGACATGTGAAAGTTTGAAATGTTTACACTGTTGTTAACTCAGCCAGCTACAGCAGGTGCTGCTTAGAGTATGTCAAGGTGCAATTCGAACCAGATTGGGCAAAATTGTATTAAAAATTAACTTATTGTTGCTAGATTATTAGATTGATCTGTAATTTCTGTTCCCAACTAACAGGCATTTAGGCATTTACTTTAGATGGACAAAGTTTTATCTACCCATGCTAGTAGGCCTACTGATGATAATTTTTAACTATTGACAAAATGTCAGAGCGCAAATACATGGAGGAAAAAAAAGGTTTATCCACACACTCTGAGCTACCGTAGGAGGCTGCTTCTGCACGGTCCACGGATTTACTGCAAGAGGGCGCCAGGATTGACCCTATCATTGGCATAAGTCCATAAATTCTACTCAGACTACTCTTGTATAACCTTGCTAATTGGTTAAAGCAAATTCTCATTTGGCAAGAATAAAAACAAAGTTCAGAAATTTTGAATGACAGCATGATGCAACATTACGCCATAAAAAAAACAAAACAAAAATAAACAGGGTCATGGTTCTCCCAAACTGACCACCAAATTACAGTTTCCCTAAAGTAGGCCGATAAAGTTGAGAATTATGAATGATCCAAATTGACAACAAAATTTTATCCATGAATTATGGCTACAGTTTTAAGTCTGAATCGGAATGCTACTTCAGTACATTTTTCCAAGGTTAACATGCAGTGCTGTATGTATTACATGCAGGAAAGTCAGACGAAACTCTGCAAGTCTTAGAACAAATTCATCCCTTAGATCCGAGTTCAAGACTTAGACTGATTCATTTGAATCTGATTGAAACCAATCTGAGTGAAGTGGAGTCCTTTTTTTTTCTCCATCTTTTTATTGAGATCTTTTGCATGGCATTATTAGAAAGTTTTCTTTGGATATCACTCACAAAACAATAATAATAACATAAAGAAAAGCAAGGTGAGCAATATGTAGGAAAGTAAATGGGACAATTTACATGGGCAGTATTTCTATAACAGTGAAAAAATAAGTATTCTGAAGCGAAGTCTTCAGAGCAGTAAAAGGTAAAGAAAGAAAGTACAACGTAAAAAAGAGGAAGGCAGTATGAAACGAGAACAATTTCTAATACGCTCAAATTATCATCAACCATGGATGGAAAAAAAAGGTTAAAGATATAAGCAAAGTAGTTCTTAAGCTCATTACATCCAGCCAAATATTATTTTGCTACGTTAGGTTTTACATTTGAGTATTTTTTAACTTTAATAAATTTCATTTTATAATAAATTCATTACAACTAGATTTAATATTACTAGTAATGAAGTGTAGTCACTGCCACTGACACCGAAGTAGAGTCATCGCGACTGAAAGAAGTGCAATTTTTCTGATAGCTATTTGACAAGCATAGAGTATATACCTACTGCTTCCATCAAGATGTACTGTATTTCAGCTTCAAGATAAATTAACACCCAGCCTGAATGCCTTATGATCATTGGTGGCACCAAGAGCGCCACCACTGATCATTGACATAAGTCCATAAACTCTACTCAGACTACTCTTGCATAACATTGCTAATTGGTTAAAGCAAATTCTCATTTGGCAAGAATAAAAAAAAAGTTCAGAAATTTTGAATGACAGCGTGATGTAACATCACGCCATAAACAAACAGAAATAAACAGAGTCATGGTTCTCCCAAACTGAACACCAATTTACAATTTCCCTAATGCAGGCAGATAAAGTTGAAAATTATGAATGATACAAAAGGACAACAAAATTTTATCAATGAATTATGGCTACAGTTTAAAGTCTGAATCGGAACTCAACTTCAGTATTGTTCCAAGGTTAACGTGCAGTGCTGTATGTTGCACATGCATGCCAGTCAGACCAAACTCTGCAAGTCTTAGAACAAATCCTTCAGATCGAAGTTCAAGACTTAGACTGAGTTATTTGAATCTGATTCGAACAAATCTGAGTGGAGTCTTCTTTTTTTTCTCCATCTTTTTATTGAGTTCTTTTGCATGACATTATTAGAAAGTTTTCTTTGGATATCATTCACAAACAGAACAATAATAATAACATAAAGAAAAGTAAAATGAGCAGTATGTACGAAAGTGAATGAGACAATTTGCAAGAGCAGTATTTCTATAACCGTGAAAATATAAGTATTATGAAGCGAAGTCAGATTAGTAAAGGTAAAGAAAGAAATTCCAACGTAAAAAAGATGAAAGTAGTATGAAACGAGAACAATTTCTCATACGCTCAAATTATTAGCAACTATGGATGGAAAAAAGGTTAAAGATATAAGCAAAGTAGTTCTTAAGCTTATTATATCCAGCCAGATACTTTTTTTTGCGTTAGGTTTTAACCTAAGTATTTCTTAACTTTAATAATAAATTTCATTTTACAATAAATTCATTACAACTGGATTTAGTATTACTAGTAGTAAAGTGTAGTCATAGCGAAAGAGAGTGAAGTGGAATCACCGCGACTGAAAGAAGTGCAATTTTTCTAAAAAACTATTTGACAAGCATACAGTATATACTCACTGCTTCTACCAAGATGTACTCTATTCCAGCTTCAAGATTAATTAACATCCAGCCTAAATGTCTAATGACCATTGGTGGCACCAAGAGTGCCACCACTGATCATAGGATGTTGGGGGGGGGGGGGGTGCAAATGTGGGATAAAAACTACTGTAGGGTTGCAAACATTTCTCGCGAAATCGAGTGCCAAGCACAAAACTGGTGAGTGGGGTCCAGGTGCATAGCTCCAGCGCTGTTCTGATCTCTCATTTTGTGATAATGCCCTAGTTTCCCCAGGTTGCAGCATAAACCTACGATTCCGAGCATTGTTTTGAGCTCATTGCTTAAGGATAATTTGATGCAAATAGTGTGAAGTGTGATGGTAATACACAGTTTACCTTGACTTGTTTTTAAGGGTCTGAAAGTAATTAAATTTTCTGTCCACATCAACAGCAGCTCACCTGCAGGTTTCATGCACAAAAAGTATCTTACTGAATATAAATATTCCAGGAACAACAGCTCGCAGAAAAAAAAAACAGTATTGCAAAAACTACAAAAATGATAAATAGCATATTTAATTATAATATCTATTTATATAAATAGCGCTATTTGTTTTTACCAAACAATCGTGCAATTTCGCCAGTTTAATATAAGAACCGTTCTCCCATGGATACACAGTACAATTTATAGCTCTACTAACCAAGTGACTACAATATCTCATCTTAGCCCCTATGGGGCGATGAGTTTAAAAAAGTAAATTAAAAAAAAACATTGAAGACGTAATTACTATCTTTAGCTTCCTTGTTTAGGAACAATTCCTTTGAAGTCAAATTTAACGTTGTTGTCCGGTTACCGTGGAATAATATGAATGACTATTTATCTCACATTATTTAAAAATTAAGACAATCTGTCTTTCAAAACAAAGTTATCACCAAATCGAATGTGCACATTAAACACGCAAAAAACACAGATTAGAAGAAGAGTAAATTGTCGTTTACAAAACTTGGACTGCTATAATCATTAATGTTGAGTTTCTCCAGACCGAGCCAGCAACAGCCAGCGGGTCGCCAGTAGCCAAAAGGCCAAGTGGCCGAGGAACCGTCACCGGGGTCAGATGGTTGAACAATATCTTCCATGTTGCGTCACCGGTTTTTAACCAAAAGCATCGCCGTCATTGGTGGACCGTCATCCAGCCTCAGGACATTTTCCGGTGGACCGACGGAGTGGCCGTCGGAGTTCTGTCGTAGTGCCGACCAAAGTTTGCTATCAGGGAAATGAGTTAATCGCAAGTTAGAAAATTTCTTGTTGTTTATGTTACTTTATTGCTGTTTCTTTTTTCTAAAATATCAGCAAATTTCACTTTCTTTAATACAAATACGATATACCTTGCATATACACTTCTCATGTAAGTCTTTGCAAAGTCATAGCATTAAACCCAAAGCGTTTCCATGGCAACTGTTCTTCCATGCGTGCACAGTTCAATATATAGCTCCACTAGCCAAGTGGCCATAATATCTCATCTTAGCCCCTATAGGGCGATGAGATAATAACTGCATAAGTCAACAACAATATCAAGGGCATACCAATTACCATGTAAACCCAAATAAAATCTGCCCGACGTTAAATTAGCAGTCAGCCTGAGCATCTCCGTCTTGCATCTGTAAAGCAAAAACGAAACAACTAAAAAGTTAGATTTTTTTCTAGCTCTTTCTAACTTTTTTCAAAATTTTCTGACTTTCTTTAATAGTCAGGATTTTAATTTGTCAATCTTCCTGAAAAAATTGAAAATTTAAATGAACCTATGAACCAAACAAGTCTCTCATCTCTCAGGAGTGTCTGAATATATACACTGGAAATCAATGAAAAAGAAGCTTATTTGCGAAGATACGTAAAAATATAATTTCACTTGTAAAAATGTGAGTGCAAAGGGGAGCAGGTCCCAATTTCGCAACCATTGGAGACAACATCACTTCTCAATGACTGCGCAAGAAGTGTATGAAACTGAATTTACGATGCCGAAATTGCGAGAACTTTTGTGGTGTCTTTACTTTCAATTCGTGCCATGAAACACGTCTCAACAGCTGCAGGATGAGCTTTGCAATTCTTTACCTAAGTTTAAGATTTTCATCCATATCCGTAAAGAAACAACTGTAGAAATGTAGTCAAGACTGGGGAATGTAAGACACGTATCTGGTGACGAAACTGTAACTGGTGAGTCTTATCCTCACTCTTCGTGTGTATTGCTATCATGAAATACGACTCCAATACTAGAAAAACAAGTCTCGTTGAGGACCACGAAACACTTTTCTTGTAATTCTACTTCGGAAATCTACAGTATAGGCGCATGTGGACAAACTATTTCTTCATTGAAAACAAAAGCTCAGGTTGCTGAAAGGCCTCGTGAAGTAAGAAATACAAACAGACATTAACCGAGATATTGGAATAATCACAGTATCGTTGTTTCGAATAAAGTGATGTCACCTGACCGAATTTGTGATTGCTGTGGGCATGCAATGGATTGTCTTGTATTCAAAAGACATGACAACATTAAGACATTAGACAAAAATAATAGACAATCACAAATGGTGCTGAAATGAAATGAATAAACCCACCAGTGGTTTCGTTGTTATCTCCTCCTGGAAAACAAAGTCAGAAGAAAGTCACCAGTTAATATAAACCAATGTCACTGAACTATATTTCGAACACAAGTCAAGATTATCATAATGAACGTTTATTACCCTCTACGCATAACATATATCACAAGTAATTATTTAACTGCACTCTGAATTGTACACTTGAATGTAGGTACATAAAGAATGTTTCTGCAATTAGGTGAGGAATTTGATATTAGTTTTAAGTCAAATACATACGTATAAAATACTCCACATTTTCTTAATAACCTCTGCTTGTGTTTTTTAACAGCCAACAGATTCCCAACAATACCACCACTGTAAACAGTTAGTTTTGTAGTTCCATACCAAGGAAAATAATGAACTTACGCCTGGTTGCTCTGTCGCGTGGTTCTACGACATAAAAGAAAAAGAGGAAAATATATAAATAAAGTAAATATTCTTAACCACTTAAAGAAGCATTCATTTGCAACGTATGTGTACTCCAATTTTGCCTCACTCTGGGGCACAGATGAATTGAACTAAACAGACACACAATTGGACACTACTTGATAAATAGGAGGATACATTGATTTGTCACAAATTGCCCGTTTAAAAGTTAACAGAATAAATTTAGCCAAGCCTCATAAATATGCATTTTCACATTTAAAAAAAAATGGATTAAATCCTACTTTAAGCCTCTCGTCTTAGGCTTCGCAAATAAGCTTGTAAAAGAGGTAGGCTTACTATCAGTAAGCCTTGGATGGTAAAACCTTTTTTAAACATAACTGGAAACTTTTCTCCATACAAAGAAAAGTGTAAAGAAGTTCAATTCATGTTAAATTAAATTAGTTTGAGAGAGAAGTTTATTTTCATCTAATTCATTTCATTTCCCAACTGGATCGGTCACTCTCCGATTACGAGAATCCACGACAGGCCATTTTCCCCCAATTAGTCACACAAAGTGCCTCGCAATGCTTATGATGAAGAAATGAAGAAAGAAAAAACAATTTGTGAAAATTTATAATTTATTAAAGGCAATTTATTCACCCGCATTGAGCGTGTCGTAGGCCTTCATCAAATCTGGAGACACATCACTACTGTTTAACGAAATTTGATATTGTGTCCCACACCAATCTAAATGTAGAAGAACGTGTTCCCTCACTGACACCAATCCCCACCCCCTTCGGTTCACTATGCTTTGAATCATACGCAAAGGAGGTTAATAAAAGAATTTGAAAATCACGAGTATGCCTCTTTAACGATGTATGTTCCTGGACAATGATAAAATTACCCCTACCTTTAATTTCTTTGCTTTTTCTTTCTGTAAAAAAAGAAAATTAATCATAAGAAATGCATTTCATTGCAACCATTGGTGACGACACTACTGTAGCTGTATAGTTAATTAGTTTTGTAAATTATAAAGTGATGTAGAAAAAAGTGGCTTTGTTGATAGTCCTACTAAAGAAAACGAAAAAGTAATAACCGAACCCTTCCTTCAGTTACCTAAATTTGCAGTAAATGTATGTACATATATTAGAATATCGATTAATACATGCAAGGCCTAAAAAGGTTGGTCATCAGTCTGCAAAATTTTTGCAGCGTCACCTGGCTACTCAGTTAAGGAAATGTCGTCCTGTGACGTTTATCGTAAGATAGAAACGGCGTTACATCACAAATACAACTTGATAAAACTGGCATTTCGCATTCGTCCGATGCTTAAACCAGGTATCATGACACTTTATTAATAAATGTGCGAATGTGCGGCAAAAGAGCACCATATGATATTAGTAGCACACTATAAACTGACATTAAAGCATCCATTTTCTTTGTTAGTGTGCGTCAGACAAACCGAGTCTTCTCTTAAATTCATAAACGTTATTAGGATCATTGATAACAAAAAAGTCATTTTTTTTCCAGGAAAGTGCACGACTGTGCACAGGAATAAAGGTCAACGTACCGGAAAAGGAACAATGGGACGAGAGACATAACAACGCAACTTAATCATCATGCCATGTTGTGTTCTAGAATAAGTGAAATCACATACATCAGTCCTAACTAAAATACATTACTATAACTGCAATCATTAAAGCAGTGAGTTTTGATACTATTAGTGACGATGAATTAGACGTGACGCACAAAAGCGTTATCCTTACAATTTTTGCGTAGTCAGTTGATAATAATTCACTAGCATTATTCTGCAAGAGAAAAAAAAAATACCTTCATTCAAAACAGTGACGGTTATTTTACAACGTAAGTTATAATTATTGTGGCAAACAAATTTAACGAAATCAAACATATAAATTAACTAAGTAATACAAAGTAAACACGCACCTTTGACTAGTTAAATGCAGCGTTTCTTGTTTGTTTAGAATGTTGTGCGTTGAGCGTTTACAAATGTCCATTACCCTTCATCTCTATGCGTTATACATGTATATATCCATTTCAACATACCTCCCACTTTCCGGTCTTGAAATTTAGTCTTTTTATTCCAGCAACAGTGCCTGTTGTCCATTCAACTGCCATTGGGTTAATCAAAATAACGTGTCAATTAGTGAACACAAATCAAGCATATGGCTCAGGATAAATGTAGTACATTACTAGTCATCTATATTGAATATTTTACATATGTTTCTTTGCATTATTTGGAGATTAGTTCTTTTGCATATTTTACAAAGGTTGCTCTTTAGATCTAAAAATTAGAAGAGAACTCAAAACATTTGATTGAAGCACCATCGTTTTATTGCCAAAATATTGTCTCCAGACATTTTCTAGGCTAAGATGTAAACACGGTAACTTTAAGTATATCATCTTCCTATAACCTTTCATCTGGTGTAAAACCATTCCGATAGCACCGTGGGTACATGACAGACCTGTGAAACAAATTTCATTCCTTCAAACTACATATCGTCCACTTCATGTCCCTTTTTGATGATTGACAGAGATTGCGGAGTGCATTTGGCTAGTACAAAGGCCATGGATTCCAATTTATCGGTACGTTAGAAAACCTTGAAAGCTAATCGGATTAAATATAAGTAGTGTGTTAGCCGATTGTCTCATATGGAAATACACCGTATTTGGTGCAATTCCTTACACTTAAATATATACAAATTGATATAGGCCAAACACAAATATGTCGTTGGAATTATGAGAGAACACTGCCAGCTCTTGCCTCTAGAATAATAAAGTGACTTTCCAAAATTACAATAGTCCAGTTTTGCTGTTTTAAAAGGAAATATCTCATTTTTTTTTTATTTAAAGAGGTAAAAAAAGACTTCTTTACGTAATGATACACCATTTATGAACATCACAAGTCGTTTGTTCATATTTTCTAGTTTACACAACATCTTTCTAATATCCTCTCTCTTTTCTTGGCATTCTTACCTATTGCTTTTGTCTTCATCTCCTTGACGCTGTCTTTAAGTTCCAAAGGGAGCAGTGAACTGACAAAGCTTGTGGGTAAAAAAAAAGAAAATCCGAAATAGCAATGTTAAATTAAATTAATTATGGGAGTAAATGAGAGTTTTGACACACCGTCGGTGGTAGTAGCATATATTCATACAAATGTGATTGAGATTCCAAAGTTTATGGTATGTGTACCAATGAATATGGAAGAATAATGTTAGGAATGCCAAAACTCACTGTATTTCTTCCAACGCTTCGCAACGGGAGGCGTATTTCAGGATGTTTTTCACTTCAGTTTCGTCAAATTCTCTCCATCCATCACTTGGAAAATCAAAATCGAGTCTTCTCATCGTGGCAATCGGATCAACCAGAACGTTAGAATTGAGATGAAGGGCTGAGCCATTGCTGTCGACACACAGGAAACAATTTTCAAGTTTTACCTAAAATAGAAGTCCAAATTGTTTAAACTAGTTTTTTTTTTTTTTTTTTTCAGACGGTACGCAAGGACAATGATTTGCAGACCCTTGTTAAAGAGGCATTATTTTAGATCGCATATCGTTGGACATTACTTACCATTGATTCAGAAGCATTCTTCAATAATTGTAACGTATTTCGGTGAGTATCTTCACTGTCTTTGCTGGACAGTACTACTTTCCCTCTTTTGTCTGTAGATATATGCAAATTTTAGAATGTTTGTAAACAAAACTGTCTCTAATTTGCTCTCGAAGTCTCAAATAACTTATCATTACAATAAAAGTTGGACTCAGAATTTAAAGTGGTTACAAGTGAAGGCTTTAATTGTACACACATCACATTGCAGAGATACTAACCTGTCGGTAAGCCAGGTGTTTCTTCCACAAGTCTTTCCCCTACTTGAATTTCTTCAGGGACTGTGTCACCGCCGGTGTCTTTATCCTGACGGCCTACAGTCAATGTTAAGGAAGTGTAAGGTAAAAACATTACATCACCAATACATTGCAAATGAAATAATAATAAATGGACCCAGGGAGAATTACTTGGTGTCAGTTGCAAGCTTGTATAGGACGTCACATCTTTGTCGCTAAAGATAAAAATGTAGGAACACTGAAAACCTTGTAAAATTCAGATAAATGTAAGAAAGAAGCATAGTATTCGGAAGAATATTTTTACAATTAAAGAAACAAGAAAACTTAATGTAATATATGAAAGAGTTTTAACGTACAGTTGGTTGAATGCATCTATTTTGGAGAGGTTTTTGTAGTTGAAACTTATGGAACTTTGGGTTCAGTACAAGCCTGTAAATTTGTCAACCAGTTGGTGATGTTTGACGTAGAACAGAAGAATTATGTTTTCCCCTTTTGAAGTTTTCGAGTTTCCAGCTAGGTTTCTTTGACAGAAAACCTCTTCTGTTCAGTGATTTCGAATGTAGTATCTATGAATTAGTATCTATCTTTAGTAAAATAGTTTTCGTGTGTTAAGGAAGGTTTCGTTAAAAAATGCTAAACCGAAAAGGTTTGTCACGCCACCACTGCAATAAAAATGGACACAAATCGGATATGTAAGGATACGGCACAAACGGTAGCTACAAATGTATATTAATATTATAGTTCCTTTTTCACAATTTCGGGAGATATTTCTTAAGAGTAAAAACCTTAAAATGCAGAAAAAAAAACAGGTTCACATGGTTTTTCTAATTTTTGTTGTTATTTTAAGGGACACGAAAAGTTCTGATCAAGTGAGGTATTTCCTAAAAGTAGTAACAGTAGATTCGCGCTGTTGGAGATTCTTTTGAGAGGAATATTGCGGTGATACTTTCAGGGAGACTTGAATATATTTCCCTTCAAGCACTTCAAGTCTTTTTGCAATCCAACTCAAGGTAATGCTTAGTGGAGAAAGAAAGACGTTCAGAAGTTCGGAAATATATCAAATTGCCTAAGAGTAACAAATTGTACGTTACAGTAAATTATTGTGTGATGTAACTGAAGTATGTTTTCGACAGCGGTATAACTTTTTTTCTTTATTGCACTAAGTTCAAAACTTCGCAAATTTTTTTCTTACGACAATCCTTATTATTCCTTAGAATTTAAACGCGTACAATACATGTTCAATTTTTCGTTTCTTTGTGATGACATTGTATTTTTTATAATGGAATACACCCAGATGGAAACGAAATACATTGTATGTTTAAAGACACTATTTTACTTCATACTTCGAAGAATGCTATTGAAATATGATGTGCAACAATTGAAACTTCTCAACTTTTTTAGGGGATTTTAAGCAAACTCGAGCCATCCAAACCCTGTAGTGGGTCATCAATCCCTGCACAGGCTACGTAAAATCTTCTATTCAATGACTTGCAAGAAAATTACAATTTTCTCTGACATCATTAGGTTGGTCTGCATTATTCGATTAGCAAAATTACTAAAGCGGCGTCCAGATCAATTACTGTACAAATCTCACCGATTCCCCTAGAATAATATTTCAGTTTCTAATTTGATTTACAATATAGAAAAGTGTTTTGCAATACTTACGTCTTAAACAGAACAAAACAAAAGCGAGAGTCAGCAGAGAAAGGAGCATCGTTATAGAGATGGGCATAAATATTCTCAGTCCTACTCCCCTTTTAGTCCCGTTTTCTAAAGTGATAAACAAGTATAACAGACGTTAGGAAATTTTGAAGTTTACACCACAGATAGTTCTACGAGCATCTTTACATGTTTTCTTGGCCTTCTGTAAATCTACGACGGACGTTGCCTTTATCCAAATGATTCATTTATGAAATGATTACTACTAAAATGTAAGAAAAGTAAGAATATTGAAACCCATGATCTGCACGATTCATAAGTCTGTATCCAATTTATCACATATAAATTGTCACAGACACATATTTTATGTCCTAAATGCAGTAAAGCAGATTTCAACTGTCATTTCGATTTCCAGTTCTTAGTTTCTCGTGTATACCATTGTATTCCAATAGCCTCAAGTAGCACTGAAATTTTGATTTTCAGTTATTAATATACGACAGACTATAGATATAATGTTTCAAAGTTTCTTACACGACACATTTACACTATAACTGGTGGCAGAAGCGAATCTTACAACCCAATAATGTGTCGTATCTAAGGCGTCTGTTTTTCAAATTATAGAAAATTACATGTATGTTGTAATATGCACGTCAGGTTTATTTCAGAATACTGTGCAGAGTTCCGTGGTAACCTTCAATTACCTTCGAGAAAGAAGCTAAAAGTATTATTTTTAATATACTGATATTAGCACTCATCTGTAACGTTACCCCCTGTCAGTCTAATGTATGCTTTGATGATATTTGTCTAGTCAATTGTCATTGCATTCGTCTAATAGCCTACAAAAGGTCAACGCATTCTTTTCTGTAGTCATTCCGCTCCTTGACAAGGTGTAATATCAGAGTAAGGATTACAATTAAAACAATCAAATAGCCATATGATTATCTAACTTCTTAATTTTTCTTAAAATAAAAATGTGTATTTAAAATGAAATCAAAGGTGTTGAAACACCTTTCAAGCACTGTGATTGGCAGAGTACCAACCACAGTATAATCAAACCTCTTAATCAAAATGAGTAGAGAAGTGTGAAATTCAATTTGAGTTAGTTCCTCTAACGGTCAATGTTAATAATGGGCCTTACGAATTTGCGCATATTTTATGCAACTTTTTTGCATCATTGTCATTATACATTTAGTCAGTTATAGGAGATAAGTTTTCATTTCATTGTCAGCAATTACGCTTATCATGTACTTGCGCTGTTACCGCATATGTACTGCTGTCAAACTATCAAAATATTTTTTACCCTGTATCGTAACTTCGTAAGATAAGTGTGATGTTGTGGTCCCATCTTGACTATAAAGACAAATATAGATGCCCGCTGATAGTTCGTCAACGGCTTTTATTGTTAAAGAATTGTCTTTATCCAGTATGAACCCGTCAGCATTCGTTTTGTGTATTCTCTCCCCAGGAAATTGTGAAACAGCATAGGCAATAGGCTCCCCATCCTGATTATCTTTAAGCCATACAAGGAAAAAGGTGGCTAGGTCTCCGCATTCCATAGTAACATTGTCAGTCAGGCTTTTCTCCAAGAGGATTGCTGAAAGCTCTTTTTGTGTACTTGTCCCATGATCCACTAATATTGCGGCTTCTGCTGAATCTACTTCCGGTGCTGAACTATTTGCTGAACACACGTATAAGCTTATGGATGGTGATTTTTTCAATGGAACATGCAAATCGACACGATAAGACTGAAGTTCATTGGCACTGGTTGGGACAGTAACTTGTTGTGAAGAGGTACTTTCATTTCCATCTCTGGTTCTTAATATCCATGACAAGTCAATTACATCTCCTACTCTATCAATACTGCAACTCAAAGACGTCGCTGACTTCACCTTCAAAAAACAGAGATTTTCGTCCTCGCATCCAACGTTTGGGTACTGCCCGACTGGTTTTGCTGCAAAAGATTTAAGTGAAACAAGCAGTGTATATGTAAGAGCTAAAATATGAGTGGACATTTGTCAGTTAAAGTATTTATTACCGAATATGCCGTAGTCACTATCAAAACAATCATTAAAACCCATTTTTGCAGACATGAACATTCAATGCATATCCATTCCCATTGGTCTGTTTGATTTCAAGTAACGGTGACTGACAGTTTTCTTGGAGGGTCTGCAAATTTGTAGGGCTAACAAATATATTGAGACAATTTTCATACTGAAATATCTCGAAGACAAGTGCGTAGTTCTCTAACACGAAGAAAAAATGGATGGCCAGGATATTGCCATTACAATTCATAATCCAGCTTTAAGAATATTCCATTGCAGAATAATTTCCGGATAATTTCCGCCTGGTTTTATTGTAATTGCAATGATGAGCAAGTCAAGAAAGACTTTTTAATTTCGTGAAGTAGCTTTAAACAAAACGCACAACTGTACGGAAGTTAGCAGTGTCAGTCTAGAATCGTCTAGAATGGCTTAGAATCCTTAACATTACTACATCAAAAAATCATTTCATAAAATGTCATACAATCCAATATTTTGTCATTGTAATGAAAAATCGCTCAGCCAATCATAGGGTGATAGTCAAAATTTAAACTGAATTGAAACTGATTCATTTGGTTCACACATGAAAAGCAAATTTATTCATCTTTTTTCACCAACTGATGGATACTGATGAATTGCGTGACTGACTCCTTCCCTGATGTGAACAATATTTTCCTTCCAAGAGTAAACTCTGATTTCTTTTTTCGAATAGTTAATTTATTAATTCTTCACAATTTTATCAAGCAACTTTTACCAAAAGTGCAAGTTTAGTAAAAAAAGCTTAAAGTTACAACCTGCACAACATTGCTGTTAGCCATATCCAATTTCAGAGGAACTAGCATATTTCCCCAGCACGGTGCAACGGGTATGGTCAATGAACGTATAACTAAAGAACGTATAAAACGAGTTTATATCGTCAATATAGACGAAACCCATTGTAGCAGGAAAAAGCAACATGAAAATGAAGATTATATTCCCCAAAAAGTAGCCTAATACATGAAAAATAGTGTAAATGAAAAAGTGTACATGAAAAGACTGTTGTAAAGTCACATGGCCACCATGAAAAAAAAAAATCAATTTGTTACTCACCAAACACCTTTACAGATACAGGTTTAAACGCAGCGTCTCTATCAATGCTTTCCAATACCGTCACACCATAAAAATGATTATGTAGAACTGAGACACTGTTGATAATTAGCGAACCGTTAGGGTGAATATCGTACTCATGTGAGTCCAACCCAGGTCCACTTTTAAGCCCTCTAATGTACGAAATAAACGGCCGGTCATCGCTGGTAACGTTCTCGTGATCATACCAATATATTCCGTGGAAAGTTTCAGGAAATCTACAAGAGATCACAGCTTGCTGCCCCAATCTGATATACTGCGTTGACTCACAGTCAACGTCCTCAGCTAAACATAAAGGCACTGAAAATGGAAGTAGAAATGTCGGTACCTTATTAGTTACATGAGAAATTACATAACATTTAAAAAAAAAGTAATTCCAGTGAACAAAACCCCCAAATCTGAAACCGTATTATGTCACAATCGCAGGCAACCAGTTACCATTGAGAATGAAATCATTTGAACCATCTTTGAAAACACCAACATCAGAATAATGAATGTTAACCGATAGTGGGATCATTGCAGCGTGATTTATTATCATCAACATTTTGCTGTTATCATCATATTTCATTCTTTGTTGTTCTTTGGCACTATTACATTCTTGTTTTTTTTTTTTTTTTGAACAAAAAAGGGGGTGCACACTACAGTCATGTCGAGATGTTAAGACTATTCGATGGTAAACTTTATAACTTATATGCAGGTCATTCCGTGACACACGCGCTGTACTACTTTCTTGTTCTGCAGCTTGGAAACTTCTATCTTCCGACAACGATTCATTTTTTAGGTGGAATCAATCGCGAGTAAACGAATGTTTGATGAATTGTTGTGTTGTGTTCATTAAATGATTGTAGCGTGAGATGCAATGACACGTCCTACTTTTAAATCATACTTCATGCAGCATTTAAAGTTACCGTTGTGATTGTCATATCAATGCGTTCCGCAAAAGAGAGCATCAATGAATTTATTTTTCACCGACAACTATTACACACTTTGGTGTTACAAAACCTGTTTATCTCTCAATCTTTTAAATAGAATCTAGTGATTACATCAATAATTATTTATTGCCAACATGATGCCAGTTGAACTGTTTCAATTATTTAATTAACCCTTAATTGGCCCGACGTTTCATTCAACTCGGGATTTCTTGTTGAATTGATATGACTTATTCTAAAACTACTTGCAGATTGCGTTCTTCTTGTATTACGTGACAAAACTGAGGAAATTCATGAACATAGCGATCAACTTACCAACTAGCCAAGATATGATCCAGCAAAGCTTACATTGGCTCCAACGCACTTCTGCCACACGCACCTGTCAGGCACAAAGAAATATGAAATATTGGCAGGTCATAACAATTTTGTAGTTAATGGGTGCCTAAGGTCTAGAAACATAAGTTAATATATTTTAGAGTTTGGAAGATAAATCTTATTCACCCCTCCCCCCCCCCCCCCCACCTACGTAGCTTGTTTCATTGCGAATTAAAAATGTAAATATAAAATGTTGAAAGAAATTCACTTTAATCGTAATGATCAACAAAACACTACTTTCTGATGTCTTTTTGAACAACACAAATTTCCTGCTTTTGTTTTCTTTTCAAGTGAAGATGTCCATGTTATTCCTTCAAACTTTTTTCTGTTTTGCATGTTGTACGGGGAGGGCTTGTATCATTAAGTCACCCAATAAGAGTAGCCTAAGACAGTGGTTACATTTTATGACAAGGTGCAAAGGCCTTCGAAGAACAAAGAAAGTCATTTTAATTGTACAAGAATGACATCAAAAATTATTGCACACATCTATTTCTGAGTGAATAAATTTCAAACGAATGTCGTGTGGAGGAAGAATGTCGTGTGGAGATATGAGCTGAACCTTTTGGATCCATATTTTAAGCTTAGTGATATACACTGTTCAAATATCTTACTGTGAGTACCTTCTATAAATTTCCAGGAGCCATCCTGGGATCTCAAAGTGAAACTTTTCAAAACTTCACATAAATGAAACACATGTCGTTAACACATGATGTGTTTTTATAGTGTTTGTTGAACGGAATGGTTCATTAACATAGTTGATCTAAATGCGCGCTACATCTTATAAGGCCACATTTGACACGTAATTCTACTGCCACGTTATATAGTGAGAATCAACCCATTATGACCAAACAGTTTTACCATTATCGTATGTGCAATATTTACTCAACAAAAAGTCGAATACCGTAATAATCTGTTGCCTAAATTTGCAACATTGTTTGCTCAACACAGTCCTACTCTAGAACTTTGCCAGTACTCACACATATCCTTTTTCGTTTGTTACAAATGATCGTAAAACAATCACGGTAGGCCTACTTTGCTTTGAAATAGCAAATGCAATCGCATCTGACAGTCCACTCTACCCCATCACTGTGTAAATAATTTCATTCTTTTCCAGAATTAAAGTTGAACAAAGATGTAAATGTATTCATCAAGAAGTTATTCATAGTGTTTCCCGCTACCTGTCAGAGTTAACTTTTCCTTTTTTCTGTCCTCTTCGTTTTTTTCCTTTTCCTTATTGAGTTTTCTTCGTTCTCAGGCAACCTTTTGGGCTCTGTCGTGGTTGTGATTGTGTTCAATGTGTTCCTTATCATTTACTTTTTTTCTTTACCAATGGTCGCCAGCCTTGCTGTGTATAGGCTAGCCTTTCGTCTGGTGTCCTTTAGATGTCAATCAGAACTTATTCGGTAGAATTTATCTGTCGGTCGTGTACATTGGGCATACATCTATGAAAACCAATCTGGACTGGACTGAAACATGGTTAATAATTTTCTGACGTCCTGAATAATGGGCCTTCATCTGCAACTTATAAAGAGTGTTGGTTAATGAACAGTTAATCAACGCTGTACAGTGCATTAACTGAATTATAATGCACGATCGAAGAGGGGGGGGGGGAGTGTGTGCAGGCGATGAACGATTGAGCAGCCCGAGTAAGTCCAGTTTACCATCAACCCCTGAAAGTGTATTATCTTAATACAAAGGTCCGAAGTTAACCTTGTCCATATATACTGTACAATTCGAGATTTTGATGAACGTGGTAAATACCGTTTTTGACGTAGATGACCTACCACTGGACACAAAGTGTGAAAAGGAAAGGCTTATAGCATTACTACACTTAGAACTGAGTTGTAGCTTTATTCGGATCCAATTCCAAATGCACGGATCGTCTGGAATTCAGCATATTAGACTTCTTGAAAAATAACAACATATCGTTAGCCTACTATGTATTGGTTACACTGTATGCAGCCTACCAATGTAATGGTAGGCGACTAATTGTCTATTGGTTTGTGTTTTTAACCAGTATGTAAAACCAGAGGTCACCACACCTATACCTGTATAGCACATACACAGTGGTAAAACGTTATGGCTTAACAGCATGGTCACATGATGCTCAGTGTAGACTACTAGCACTATAGCTTATTCTGGGTCGACCGAGTCTCGTCGGTCGTTTCACACCCACACATTTTGATCATAAACAAATACTCCTATGTTCCGGTTCTATTAAGACATCAGACCATCATTTTATAAGTGCATTTTGCTGTATCATACTGTACTTCCAAAAGGCACAATGTAAAAAATGATTTTTGCAGAAGGCCTAGGGGTAAATAAGCTAACCAATACCTACGTAAAACAACTAAAATGAAGGATTATTATTGACAAGATCATCCGATCCAACAGCGTCGGTAGCTGTGAAATGTAATGGCGTATACGTAAAAACCATTGGTTAAATTAAACTGCATTGATCATGAACATCATACATGTTCCACGTACCATAATGAAACAGTAGCTTATATAGTGAACAGCTCTTTAAGAATACCAACCATATTTATTATGTATTTCAGTACCATATACACGACCCCGTTGGAAGTTGTTCAAAGCCTGGATTGCGTTCACGTACAGTATATAGCAAGTGCCTGTCTTGCGTTGTGCTTTGGGTAAGTGCAACAAAACCTCACTAGGTACTACAAGTACAAGCGTAAACACGTTTCTTGATGTATGGTTTCAACGCGTGGATGGCGGTTGTTTATTAGGGAAATTCCATATATAAAAGGTCAGGAGATATGCAGTCCCGTGTGGCGAAAGGTCAGGAGATATGGAGCGCGTAAAAGGACAGATAGAAAGCTTGAATGCACGAAGTAGATGTAGAAACATCACGGGCAAAGTCAGGCGATGAGAGATATACATTTAATTTAAACTATCTTTCCAGGCCCATTGCATGCTTGAAGTATATGGATGTACTGGTGAGTCATGATTCATTTCATCAACTCTCTTAAACTGTCTTAGGTGAAACGTCATATTATCAGGGATGATGCTTTGTGGAAAAATTTTCTTCAACCATCACTGAATTCCTTGTGGTCAACATCTTTTAATGCAATTTTTGCTTAACGTGATTAGCAAAATGACCTTCATTTCTTTATAATCAATCCCTTTCGTGTTCTTAGTTAAGCTCACTGTACTAGACTATAATGGTCTCAATGCTAAAATCTGCATAAGCAGATAAGACACCAGTAACATACATATGCTGTTTTCTTTCACAAAAGCAGTTAGACATTAAATCGTACAACTGATTTGTATGTTCCATCTTCTAAATGTGCGCGTATGCAATTGATAGTTTCCGAAAGTGAATGTGTAGAACTGACTGATAATAATTTTAAGTGAACGTGTGCTGTCCATAAATGAGGTTAAAACAAGAAACGTCTTTACACTACAACCAGTTCCGAATTAGCCCAAACGTTTTAGAAGACATTACATCTTTATAGAAAAATATCCATTTTAAAAGTGTACTAGAAACAAAGACAGCACGACTTAAGACTCTAGCATTAGGCTGCTATATATAGAAGTAAAAGACCATATAAACTATAGATATTGTACTTACTGGAGCCGTTAAAAGTCGCCAAAAATGACACTTTAATGGTCCCGATATTTGGTGGGGGAGTAGTTCTTACGTAGGGGTACCACATGGTACATGCCTACATATGACATGGATCGGATTACCCACTGGGGTTAGGGGAGTGAGAGGGGGTGGCCAATTGTGTGCGCGTGTGTGTGCGCGTGTGTTTGTACAACAGAACTTGTGTCATGATCTCATCCTAGACGGTAAGACGGATGACCCTCAAACTTGCCAGAATGCAGGGTATGTATATATTTTTTCCACCCGACAGTGGCGACATAGGTCAAAGGTCACAGGTCATGAAAACGAAATTTGAAGCATTATCTCAATGTGTGAATATCCAAGAGTTTAAACTACCATGTAGGGAGAGTATACAGTAAGAGATTTTCTTTTAAATATTGATGACGTTAGCAGGTTAAAGTTCATGTGAAGAAATGTGAAATCGGCAAAAATGCTCTGAGAAGTTTGTCATGGTCTCCTCCTAGACGGTAAGTCGGATAAACTTTAAACTTGGTTGGTAGGTACCCGGGTATGTATATATAGTGTCCGCCCGACCAATGACGCCATAGGTCAAAGGTCACAGGTCATGAAAACGAAAAAATGCATTAGATCGATGTGTAAATATCCTAGAGTTATAAAACCACCTATATGTAAAGTGGACAAGTCGACAATTTTCTAAAATATTGATGACTTCACCAGGTCAAAGGTCACATGATTAACCGTCAAAACGGCAAAAATATTCTACAAACTTTATCACGATCTTTTCATAGACCGTAAGTCGGAAGAACTTTCAACTTGGTGGACAGGTGCCTGTGTATGAGTTGTAATGTCCGCTTGACCTTTGGCGTCATAGATCAAGGTCAAACATTACGTGTTAAGCCCGATGCTGCATTCCTTAGCAAATACCGCCGACCGACGGTCTTTTGATGTAATCAATACTGAACCTGCTAGATAAGGGTGCTTTGATCCCACCTGCATGGTCACTCCATCTCATCTCCATTTACAAAACTTGTGATTAAACCATGTTTGGGGCTGAATGATTATGTCTAGTAGCAATGAAATTTCCATGTCTTAGGACCTTAACTCACACAGTGTATTTACAAAGCAGTTATACAGTTGCACAGGAACTCGAGTCGTTAAGGCACTGTGGAGACAACACTGAAGCACACACAAACGAGCTTTTCATTGAATTCAAATTGTAGACTCATCTAACACGAGCTCAACCATGACCCTGGGGGCTGTCAGGCGAGACTGCGAACACGGTAGCCTAGAAATAAGGGCGTAGTATCCAGTGGTAAATTTTCTCCTTTATTCACATATAACCCATCGATACGTCGACACGTGACTCATTACACGTGATGCGGTTCACAGTCGTTGCGTCTCCAGCACTACAACGTCCATACAGTATGCAGCATCAGTTCAGGAGTGTCGTACACCTAACACCCGGTAACGTTCACCCAGCACTTACACGTCAGTGTTCACGCTTGAACGCTCCAGCCAACACCCCAACTATAACCCTTAACCTCCCTGCTACGTTACTCATGTGGAACGTTACTTCAAACTTGCCGCTACACAAACCTTCCGGAGTGACGGCGTGTGCAGATCTGAGGAACACTTTGATGCACACACTTTGTAGAATACGTTCGATGCACTGTCGATTTCTACGCAATGTCTACGCGCGTGCACGTATTTGCGTCGTTAAACAAATATGCGCTGTACTCAGCGTTCCAAAGGATGTAGGAAAAGATCCTGCCAACTTTTGGTTGTATCGTCACGGATTCTAGTTTGATCGGTATGTGGGTGTTGATATGGGGTGGGTCCAATGGCAAGAATGTGATATGTGGGGGCACGAGGACAGCACATGTGCTGGGCCAATTGGAAAAGTCGAATTCCTGTGTAGTGACTGTGATGAGTAAGGTTGAAAACTGCTCATTGTATTTCTTTTAGTTGAGAGTTTGAGTGAGGTGGGAGGCTAGAGAGATTGGGAATGGGATCGGGGCTCATCATTTTTGTTCAGTCTCATAAACTCACTAATGTAATCAAGAACTAAAAGTCCATCCCATATGTAGACTTTGCAAAGTCTTTCTCGTTAAATGAATTCTCCTTCTTTGGTACATTCCTCACAAGTTGAGCTGCAGAGGAAAGACTTTGGACACTCGATATAATTATGTACAAATGAAGACTTTATATTGTTTGACGTTACGGTTAATACATATTATAATACTACGCGTTGGTCTCATGAAATGAGCCAATAGCAGCGATCGGACAATGAGAGAAAAGAACGGTACTTAGGCCAACTTTCACCCCATCATCAGAAATAGGATATCGCTGAGGGAGACCTAAAACAGTTGAAGGAGAGTAGAATATTACCATGATAGTTACGTAACTAATCAGTCGTAGGTCCTTTCCCCATCATCATTCCCATCATTTCTCACGATGGCCGCGATATCGATTGGCTTCTACCGAATTTGGTAGCGAAAAACAATGGTTTTAGGTAAAAGTTGTGTGCATAATTAAAACGAGTGTCCAGAGTCTGCGAGGGCAGCGAGCAATGAGGGGAGTAACACTCTTCAGGAAGATCAGTACTGTAAATATATGGATGCTCCTTTAGAGGTGGAGGTTCCAAGATTAGGAACAGAAACTTTCCAGCCCAAGCATATGTTGCTTTAAAATATCTTGTTGGTATTAATTAACGTTACTAATGTGTTTTAATTGAAATATGACTGTCCCATATTATAATTACTTTCCTGTGTAGGTAATATGAGACCTTGTGGAAGTTTGCAATTACGCTTAAGTTACAGCTCTTTGCATACACGCATGACTCTTATACCATTTGCCACTGTAGAGAACATGTTAAAGATTAGAACAAGGTAGCTTTTAATTCTGCATCTTTCATATTTTTGTGTCAATTAATTTTAATTCCCTAAAGGTCACATATTCCCTACACCTACCCAAATATCATTTCTAACTTGTGTTTTAAACGAAGTTATTATTATTCAGAATAGCTCAGATTCCGAAGACTCCATCAACATTTAGAGACTTACTGTATACATTCTAGTGCTACCAATTAAACTTTAAAAACTCTTAAATTAATTTTATTTTTGTTTTACTAATTATAAAGATTGAATATAGCTATTACTCATCTCACTTACGGTAAAAAAAAAAAAAAACTCACGTGTCATGTGAAATGTCAATAAAATGCAACACTCAAATCTCGAAAATAAAGTTATAGACGCCAAACAGTGTTGTTACAACCGGCATATGTTCATGCATTTCTTCGTAAGCAAACAGAAAATACGTCATTCCAAAATGTAAGACAAATCAAAACTCTAAAATGATCGAACCTTTAAATTATTAAAGAAATGGGCATACGGACAAGTTACTTATTTGACTGTCACTTTATTGTTATGTTCATCGGCAACAGTTCCCATTATTCTTAAAAATAACTAACCAACTACTACTACTTCTACTACTACTACTACTACTACTACTACTACTACTACTACTACTACTACTACTACTACTACTACTACTACTACAGTGACGTTAACATATTTGAAACTCTCCAAATTGAGACTGCTACTACTACTACTACTACTACTACTACTACTATACAGTGACGTTAACATACTTGAAACTCTTCAAATTCAGACTGTGCCATACTTCCCTTTGTACCATAACCAATAGTGAACTGTTAAGTTCCAAACTACTTCTACAGTGTTGAAATAATTCGCAAACTTTCAAAAATCTGGATTGTATACGTTTCTATACAAAGACTGCACTAGGCCATAACAAAATTACTTTCATTTTCATTTAAAGCATTTGATGAGAAGTGTCCAGGGTGCATTTCATATCAAATTACACATGGAGAGCAATGGACTTTCCCTTTCATTTCGGTATACGTGGTTGGACATTCTTTATTATTCAGGCACTGACAGATTCAACATGTCAAACAGCAACAAATTCTACAATAATGAAGAGTATATTGTTAATTCTGTTGATTTGTTCAAGCATTTCTGGTCCTCTTGGATATGATGACTATTTACCAATCAGAGTCAAGGAAGATGATCCAGTGATCTTGAATTGTGAAGGATCCTCAGAGAATGGCAATAAATGGATATTCAACGAAACTGTGCTATTTTCAAACACACTCCCATTAGACCCGAATGGTATGTGGTCATTAGAGGAAAATTATTCTTTGGTAAGAGATTCAGTTACCTACCAAGATCAAGGCATATATAATTGCACTCGAAATTCCACCATTGCCAAGATCTACAATGTGACTGTAGAAGGTAGGTTGTTAAATGCACTGTATTTTTATATTAATTTGAAAACCACATTTCACTCGATTGCGTTCAAGTTCAAACGAATGTGATAAAAATGAGCATTTATCATCAACGGCGAATCGTGAATAGGGTTCGTAACACGGCTAGACATGTTCGATTCCCAGTGATGAGATATGCTTTTTTTAATATACATAACGCAAACATTACAAGGACAGTCTAGAAAGTTTGAAAAATTAAATGACTTGTTGCCCATCTAACCTCCAAAAGAATAGAAGAAACAGCCAGAAACTTTGAATATGAAAGGTATGGATTTTATTTACAATATTATATCTATATTCGTGTAAGAGGTAGCTGCCGATAATGAGTTGGAATTAGATTACTGATAATATAAACGAAACGTCTAAAAACTGCTAGTAAAAAATGTACCAAGAACCAAACACATTCAAAAGTTGTTGTATCACTTTATATTTCTTTGATGCTTAGTTTACGTTAAGATCCCACATTTTGATCCGTATTCTTGTTATAACAATGTAATTGTAATAATGCACATTCATTCATTTATACAGCAATTCCACAACTAAAACTGTCTTTTGACGGCCATACGTTTACTGATCTGAAGAGTTCGTATGACTACGCTACAATAAAGAGGGAGAGTCTGAAGTTACAATGCGAAGCAGTCGGTTCAAGACCACCAGCAAGTCTAACGTGGGTCGTTAACGGAGAATATGTGAATAATTCTAATATCTACAACGTATTACATAAACCTAACTTGGAGAAGCTTAACACCTTCGACACAGAATCTACTATATTTACTCAGTCAGTGGGAGGTCAGTTGCATATCTCCTGTCAGCACAAAGGATTAGAATTAGTCAGTCGAAACCTTACAATTAACATCAGAATCATAGAGGATACTGAACAAACCTCAAAGGGTAAGATTTCATATATATTTCGCATTTTAGTAAAATGTTACGAGCACAACATAGGCAAAACATTCTAAAATGTTGAAATAGGGTTCTGAGATATCCAGAAATCTTAGAACGTATAGTAGGTTATTGCAGAAAGATTTTAAGAGAGGAAAATGGCGGCTATAATTGAAACAAAATGGAACCCTCCTGTCCGACCTTAGCTTGTAATAATATGTGAACATTGTAGAACGGTAATTTGGAAACGTTGATACTTCGAACATAGAGCTATTTATTCAATATGACTTTATTGTGGTACGCAGCAAGTCAAGGGATACACATATACTACTGAAAATAACTCTTATGGTGATTGATTCGTTGGTGACTTTCTACATGGGATACTGCTTTGGTTTTTACTTTTCACTTTAGAATAAAAATAGAAATTAAAGCTATGTCTAATAAAAGGTTACAAGGCAAGCCATGCAACATGTTAAGTCAACATATCTGTCAGAGGACGAGGACTCACAGGTTTAATTGTTCTGTTACACATTTAAATACAACTTGGCTAACAAAGCATTGTTGTCAGTAAGAGAAGTACTTAAAACTGAGTTAAAAATCTGAGTTAAATACAACTAGGCAAATAAAGCATTGTTTTCAGTAAGAGAAGTACTTAAATCTGAGTTAAAACATAGTAATCCATGTCCTCCTCTGCTAGCGAAACTTCAAATCGACGGTACTCAGTAATCATATTTGTATAATGTCATTCGGGAGCAAGGTGTATAAGGAACATTTCAGTTTTAATCAAGAGTCATATAAAGTAAGAAAAAGTGTGATGCATGCTATTAATGCTAAGATTGGTATAGCATAACAGACATATGGTACATTCAGCAACCAACGTTGTTTGAATCAACATAGAGTTTGGGACTTATCACCATAGCTACATTTTTATTCAGATTTATGAGGATTTCTAATTTCATATCTAGACGTCACCTTCCATCCTTCCTAGACCTACCTAGACGTCACTTTCCTTCCATTTTAATAACAATAGTTAGTCATTCTCAATGATTTTTATAGGAGATGATGAATACATTCTTTCAGCAGTATTTAATCAAATATAACACAATTTTTAAATTTTCTTTCATATTTGACAATTAGTAATTTTAACCTTATTTAACTAAAACTTTAGGTGATGGGAGTGCTATTGACAATGAATCCAAACCAGCAAACCGAAATAAGTTGATATTTACATCATGTATTGTATTAGCCATCGTTGGACTGATTGTAATAGCCTTTGGATTTGCAACAGTTGTGCAGAGGAAAGGTAAAGACAACTTGAAATGGATTTTTAGTATTATGTAACGTATATGAGAATAACTATATTAAGATATTTTGGTAACGATAGGATACACTTTCATGAATACTCTCGATGTATTACAGTCATC